>RJWT010013756.1:0-21549 GCA_004365215.1 Cuniculus paca | reverse complement strand
TCCCTCTCTCCCCAACCATAGCCCATCTTAATCTATTTTCTATCTCTATGAATTTAGCTATTTTGGATATTTCATGTAAGTGAAACCATGCATTCGTCCTTTTTGTGTCTTGCCTGTGTCATTAAGCATGTCGTTTTCAAGGATCATCCTTGTTACAGCATGTGTTAGAACTTCATTCTTTTATAGGACAGAATAATATTCTACTCCATGTATGTACCGTGTTTTATTCATAGACCCATGTGTTCAGCCACTTGGGTTCTCTTCAGCTTTTGGCGATTGTGAATAATGCTGCAGTGAACATTGGTCTGCACATTTCTGAGTCCTGTTTTCAAATCTCTTGGGCATATACCTGGGAGTGGAATTGTGTAATGCCCTGGATAATTTTGTGAGGAACCATCTATTTTATTTCCACACCAGCTACACCATTTTTACATTCCTACCAGCAATATACAAGTGTTCCAATTTCTCCATATTGCCAATATTTAGTTGCCTTTTTTAAAAAAGTTATTATAGCCACCCCAGTAGGTGTGAGGTAGTATATTAGTGGGGTTTTGAATTCTTTTTACATAACTAATGATGTTGAGCACATTTTCTTGTATTTATTGGGCATCTGTGTCTCTTATTTAGAAAAATATTTATTTAATCTTTTCCCCATTTTTGAATTGGCTTTCTATTGTTATTATTGAGTAATAATAGTTTTCCATAGATTAGGGATATTAGTTTCTTGACAGATTCGACTTGTGGGTATTTTCTCCCATTCTGGGGTCTGTCTTTCACTTTCTTGAGAGTGTCTTTGCCACACAAATATTCTTAATATTAATGAAGTTCCACTTACCTGTTTTTCATTGTTTGCTTGTGTTTTTAGAGTCCTGAACCATAAAGTTGTTGCTAAATCTAGTGTCCTAAGGATTTTTCCTAATAGTTTCATAGTTTTTGCTATTAAGTTTAGACTTTGATCCATTTTGGATTAATCTTTGTATATGGTATAGTGTGAGGATCCATGGAGATGACTGTCCTTGAAAAAAGGAACAACTACCTCCATTTTGGATAAACTTGGTCTTATCTCCATGTATTGATATGTACAGAGCTAGCTGGGTTATTTCTTTATCCCTTCAATTGGCTTTAAGCAATGCAAATTGGGCTGGCTGAGGAACTGACGTATAATGTCTAAGGCAAAGCGACAGGTCAGTGTTACCCCTCCCAGTGACTCCCCAAATACGTGGTTGAGCCGGGCAGGATGGAGAGCCATGCTCCACGCTGCCAGCTGGGACCGAGCGTCGAGAAAGAGGCTATGACTTCCCAGGGCTAAAAGATTGTACATCAGAACTGAAGCACCGACCCCAAATTATTAGCACTGACCCCAAACTATTAGATGTTATCTCAGTTGTTACGCAGATTGCTCTCTGCATTTCTTGCCCTCTGCATATTGCAGAGGTGATCTCAGACCTCCTACCTAGCCCAGCTCATTCCCAAGCCACGCCCCTCATGGTGGATCAATAAAACCTGGGAAGGTCTCTGGGTGGAGGCCTTTGTTCTGGTGAGCCACCATCTTGGCTGGACTTAGGACCCCTTGACTCCCCACAGCTGTATATATCTCTCAGTGTTTTTCTTCTCGCCGTGGGTTGCACTGGAAGTGGTAGATTGGAATTAACTGGTTGGAATTCCAATAACTTCTCCATGGGATTATAACTATAAACCTTCCTGAACCACAATGAGGACAGGAAAGGGTTCTCTATAGTATAAGATGAGGGTCTAACTTTTTTGTACTGCTCTTTGTTTCTTTGTAATGTCTTATTGCTAGTGCCCTGGGTTCTTTCATTTCAACTTGAAGGACTCCCTCTAGTAGTTCTTGGAGGGCTGGTGGAATAGTAATAAACACTCATCTTTTGTTTATCAGTCCAAGGGTATAGTTTAGGGTCTTCTCGGGTCTTTTCTGAACATGCATCTTGCCCGGAGGATATCCATACTTTCCTAGATTCCCCTGAACAACCAAGTACTTTTGAAAGTCCTAATTTCACAAAGAAATTGCCATAGCTTTCTTCCTGGGCTGTCTACAGAATATCTGCGCCACAATCATTTTCCCAGGCTTTAGCTGGGTTTTTAGTTCACCTTGCTATTTTCTTAAGCAAATGCTTTTCTGGCCCAAGGTCTGAGTTCTGCAAGCTGATGCACCCCCCTTGTGTTGGTCCTTCAGGTAGCTCCCAAACAGTCAGGACAGACACGGGAGTAAGATCTGCTGCATTCTTTCTGGAACCAAGGCCCAGACTCCCATGCTGAGCATGCAAGCAGGCAGCTACGGCTTCAGGATGCTGCCAAGCAGGGAAGGAGGTGGACAAGGGCAAGTGAAAGTGCCACAAAGCTTTCCTACCATTTCAAGTTGCTCTTTTACCCCTTCATTTGGTATTCGTGTGGTTGCTGTACACCTTTGGCCATTCTCCAGAGTTCTGACAGCTTCCACTTAGCATGTGGCGTTTCTGTGAGGAAATTGCTCTGCCATTTTTCTGCCATCGTTCCCAAGCTATACTTTAGATAATTACTTTTATTTTTTAATCTCCTTATTGTACTACTGTAGCCTGGGGAATTGGTTCACACATACAAAATTCTCTTTCACTGCATCCTGAAACTGGTGGACCACATCTGCTTTTTGTGGAATAAGTTGAAAAAGTCACCTGTCATGGTTTAAAATCCCAGAAGTCTCATTGTTCACAGGTGGGGCTTTCCAAAGGTGATTCAATCACAAGGGCTCTAATTGCATCAGTGAATGAATCTATCGATGAGATCATAATTTAATGCCATTGTTGGGAGTAATGGAACTTAGAAAGTGGGGCCTCATTGAAAGAAATGGGCCATAGGGACAAGACCTCAGGGACTATATTTTGTCCCTGGCCCTTTATTCTCTGGCTTTTTCTCTTTCTGCTTTCTGGCCACCATGAGGGAAGCAGTTTCGCTCCACTACACCCACCACAGCGTTCAGTCTTATCTCAGGCCTAGAGCAATGGAAGCAGTCAACCGTGACTGGAACCTCTGTAACCGTGAGCCAAAACAAACCTTCCCTCCTTTAAGTTGTTTTTGTCTGGTATTTTGTCATAGAGACAAAAAGCTGATTAACACACCATAGGATATAGACCAAAGTTAAACAAATGAGTCAGTCTCATAAGCCATGCTTTTACTTATGCACGGTTGTAAACACTAAATAAATGGCGTCCGCATCCTTACGGGAGGGTTGCTGAAGTTAGTTTTCATTTACGATTTAGAGTAAAAAGGCACTCTCTAAATGTTTGCCTTCAATGTTCCAGTTGGTTCTTTAGATTTGTGCTGAAACAATGGTTTCATGTGTTCGGGCAGTGGCTTTCTGATGCTACATGTGAAGTTTGCAGAGTCATGTCCAGAATCAGGATTGATGATCATAATTAACTGGTGTTTGTGCGGGACACAGAATTAAGGAATGTGGATGTATACTTATTGCTGTTTAATGAATTATCCCCCAAATTAGTGACTTCAAACATTTGCAAACTCTCACAGTTTCTATGAGTCACAAGTATGGAAGCAGGTTGATTGGGTGGTTTTGATTCAGGGTCTCTTATGTGGTTATAATCAAGATATCAGCTCATACTATAATCATCTGAAGGCTTGAATGGGCTAGAGCAGTGATGGTGAACCTCTTAGAGTTTTCAATGATACACACGACCCATTGTGGCAAACGTGCTGTAGGTTCACCACCACTGGGCCAGAGGACACATTTCCATGTTGGTTCACCAGCATGACTGGCAAGATGAGGTTAGCTTCTGGCATGCAGTTTAGCACTTCTCTACCTGGGCCTCTTCTTTAGTGCTGTGCCGGTGTTCTTCTGGGGCAGCCAGCAGCCACAAAAGCAAGCTTCCAACAGTGATCCAGGTAGAAAGGATCATTTTTGAGACTTAACCTCAGAGTCACATACCATCATCTTTGCAATTCATTTGAAACAAATCACTAAATCCAGTCAAAGAAGGAAAGTGATTAGGCTCTGTCTTTTGAAGAGAATCATGTCAAAGAATTTGTAGACTTATTTCATTTTATCTATCTATTTATTTATTTTGTTATTTTGAGACAGGGTTTCACTATACAGTTTAGGCTGGCCTTAAATTCACTTTGTAGCCCAGGCTGGCCTCAAACTTGTAGCAATCCTCCTGCCTCAGCCTCCTGAATGCTGGGATTACGGGTGTGCACCTCCACACCTGGCCCTTTTATTCTTTTTTTTTTTCCTCTAGTCTTATTTTAGAACTGCCACACAGTACTGTGATAGGTTTTTGTTAATGTCTTTCCTAACATCCAGTGGACTTGAACATCATCTAGCAACAGAAAATACTGACTTACTTTATTTTAAAAATTTATTGAGACATACAGCATCAAAGTTTGAAAATACATATCTATGAAGGAAATAAAAAGAATGAAAGGTTTTTTTTTTTTTAACTTTTTGGAGAACTACTCAAAAGCAACTTAAGGGCACCCCAACAATGTAGCAACTCACTATTTTAAGGAGTGCAACATTTAAAATCTTTCCCTAAAGTTACTGTAAAAGAGATAAAGACATGGAGAGAGTCTGCTTATGTCTTCTGTCTTTCCCTGAGAAGACTCCACTGCTACATTAGAATTTTAAGGCCTAGGGAAGATTTAAGCTAAAAGCAGACTATTTGAGCAAAGCAGCCTAGTTGGGACAAGTGTATGCAAACAGGTACCTTGCTTAATCGAAACAATCCAGCAAGCTAATGCCATCGAAAAACAGAATTGTACTGTGGGAGGTGCATATACAAATGTTCACACCTGAACTCAGTATTCCTTGCTTGGGCTCAATAGAAAAACAACTACTCAAGCACAAAATGATGATCTTGGTTTCTGAATATTTAGTCTCAAGGGTCATATCGTCTGTGGTCTCCTAACTTTTAAAGTACATTGCCTCTTTCTTTAAGTAGAAGACTCTCATTAGCAAAAGAGCTCTGTGTTTTTTCTAAGGCTGGACGTGTTTTCAGAGCTGAGTGAAAGTGCTGTTTTGACAGCCTTTTGCTTGCTTCAAGCAGCAGGGTTGTTTACTTGGGCTGGAGCTTAGCTTTGTTAAAGCACATAGTCACGGTCTCATCACCAGGGTTACCTGGCAACTGGTCTACGCCAGTTTCAAAATGGGCTTGGTGACAAGAACCTATCTGGGGGGGATTTCCAGATGACAGTCTTGCTCTCACTCTGTCATATCACTTCTGAAATGAGTCATATAGATGCAAAATTAATTGTTCACCAAGGATTTCCTCAAATCCTCTTCTTCAAAAAGTTAGAAAGAAATATTTGTTGATTGTTTTCTTTGAATACTACAGAGAGTTGCTCTTTCTGGGTTATTGAAAAAAAATCTAACCTTAGCTTCATCAAGACTACGACAAGCCAATTTACTTTTCAGTAAAGTAGCTGGATGTGTACAATGATCTTTATATCAACAAAGAGAATGCACTTTTAAAATTGACATTGTCATTAGAAATGTTATTACCAAGGAATGAAAGCATGTATAAACAAAGATATATTGTATTAAACAACAGACATGATACAAAAATTTAAAAAGACAATTGAACGTATAACTTATTCATGTAGCAGACAAATATTTATGAAGTGACTGCTATGCTAGACTCTGTAACAAGAAAACAAAATGATGGGTATTTGTCTTCTTAAACTTTATAGTGTAGGTAAGGAGGAGATAATAAGATAGCCTCAAAAGTTGTGTGAGAAAAAATGTGTTTGGGAATCATAGTGTGTAGGGGGAGAAGTTGAGGTAAGGGAGAGTCTGGAGAAGAGGAATCACCTGAAGAGGAGAACCTACCCTATTGCAGGGTGCAGAGAGGGTATGCAGTATGGGCTTCAGGTACTCCTGAAAGCAGATCTCTTCAACAACATGCCTCCTTCCCCTATTAACAGAAACTGGGGGCAGACGGTATTTTTGTGGTTATAATTGTGAACCTGTGAATCTTTGTGGGAAAACTGCTGTTGACATTGGCTCTGCTTTGCATTATTTATGATTTTTTAAAAAACCATTGATTTTATTATAAAGAAACTACTTTTCCTCGGAGGATTTGTTGAAGTACATTTGTTGCAGTTATAGTCTCAGTGTAACCACTGTTGAGGTTGGTTACTGAATCCTATCAGATGCTTTTATTAGCTACTGTGCATTATGTATTCAGGAACTCAACATTAAATGGATTTATGTTCAGATCAGATTGACAGTGTGAGTCAGAGATTATGCATATTTTCTCTATTTCAGTCTTCAGACACTGGTCAAATACAAGTTTAGCAGGGTAATATCAACTTATGACAGTTTGGGTCTTTAACCAGAATTTATACAAAGTAGCTACTGATCTTACAATAACACCTCTTGAGCCTGGCATGGTGGTGCATGCCCGTAATCCCAGCGCTTGGGGAGGCTGAGGTAGGAGGATCTCTGTGAGTTCAAGGCCAGTGTGGGCTACAAAGTGAGTTCAAGGCCATCCTGAACTGCATAATGAAATCCTGGCTCAAAAATGACAATAAATAAGTAAATAAAGACTTTTTAAAGGCACTACGTCTTTTCAACTGGCATTTCAGAGTAATTTTGATGAAACAATGTACAGAAAAATTTGGAAGTTTATCTTTTTGTAATGATAATGATATATTCATTGCTGCTAATTGCAGAGCTGTAGATAGCATTAACTAGTTAATTCAAACACCAGACACCTTTGCTAGGCACTTCTATTTATTGTAGAGGAAGTAAATCATTCACATTTGTCTGGAATTTTTGGAATATTTAGCTCAAGAATTATTTCAAGTTGTGATTGCACATTTTTGTTTCCCGTTAAGATTAACTGGTTAATATTTAGCTAGGCTGAGTAGAATGGCAAGAGCAGAGAGGAAATGATAGGTAAAATAGATATTATATTAAAAGTGATACAGCTGGGTCATTGATAAATTGTTTTGATTAAACAGTATCCTTGAAATAGATTAGGAAATGAAAGAATTAGAAAAGATAATCTCATGGTAGGTCCAGCTAACCATAAAATTATGTGATTTTATACTTAAGGTAGTAAAAAGCAAACACTGATGTTTCTCACCTACTTAATTTTGCTCTTGTTCCTCTCTTTTATGTAAAGTTCAAATTTCATGGTACAAAATGTGTTCTTGAGATCTGGGGTTTTCTCCAAAATGAATAGTCACTGGTTTTCTAATGCAATGCCAAGAACATCGATAAATAAAGTTTAATTATTCATTACTTTTCTTTTTCTTTTGCTTTGTCTTAAAAATGCTTCCTAATTGTGATAATGGGATTCTCCCAGAAATGATACATACTGTATCATATTCTTCCTTTAAAATTTTAATTATCTAAGGCATTATTTCTCTTCCAAAGATATTTTACTTCATTCTCCTCAGTGGATATGTAGAGAGTTAGGACATTATTTTTATTAATTTTCTGGGAAAGGAAACAGTTGCAGAATCCTCTAAAGCTTGGGTCTCTTTGGAGTTGGACAGACCTGAGTTCACTTCATGTTATACTTTGTACATCCAACTTTCTGCTTCATGGTTGTGTAGCCTTGAGCAAGTCACTTAACTCCTAAAGCCTTCATCACTAATCTGTAGAATGAGAAGAACAATAGTGTCTACCATATGGGACTGTCTGTCATTAAGGACTAAATTCAAGTTGACTGTCCAGTCCAATTCCAAACACTTAGTAAGCCTTCGAGAAACATTACCTACCACTGCAATTATCACCCCTAGCAGTTGTTACAGGCAGAATGTTGTCCCCAAACTTCATAGGTTGAAGTCCTAAATCCCAGTACCTTAAAATGTGACTGTATTTTGGAGATGCATCCTTCAAAGAGTGAATCAAGGAAAACCGAGATCAGTGGGATCAGGGGGGAGCCTAACCTCATAGAGCTGGTGTCTTCTTTAGTCAAAGAGATCAGGACATAGACACACACAAAGGAAAGACCATGTGAAGACACAGGGAGAGGGTACCATCTTCAAGCCAAAGAGAGAAGCCTCAAGATAAACCAACATTGCTGATGCCTTGATCTTGGACTACCAGTCTCCATAAATGAGAAAGTAATAATAATTTAAAAAACCTGGTGTCGAAGCCACCCAGTCCGTGGAACTCTATTATGGCAGCACCCCCCCAGTTAGCAGAGTTCTATTGATAGAAAGGATCTATTTCTAAATTTCATGTTAAACAGTGTAAGAACATTTCTGAAAGCCGCTGTGTTTGGTCTATTTCTACCATTTTCTTGCACAGAGGAAAAATTAATGAACTGCCTGTACTGCTCTGTGTCCCTAAACTGCCGTCTGTTGGATTTGGCCGGCCAAGGGAGGCCTTAGATGGAATACAGACACAAAGATCATGCGGCAGCGGAACCAGAATGCCCCGGAGCGTAATATCAACAGTTTAATGATTTAGCATTTGTTATGTCAATACTAGTTAGAGCTGTAGAGCTAGGGTGAGTGAAGCAGAGGTGAATCAGACTGAGTTTATATTTAAACATCACCCTGTTAGAATGGTTTGTGTTTTTCTCCAAGCAGAGCTAAAGATGTTGTTTGTTCATTAGTGTTATTATGGAAACCAAATCATTAAACATTATAGATCTTATTTTCCTCAAAGCAGATGGAGCCATGATTTCACTGGAGCTGGGGATGCTAACGCCACACGAATTGCTGATTGTTCGTGGAGGACAAGTCCTCTGAACTCTTTATTTCTCCTCAGTAATTTATGTTCTTTTCCATTCCTGCTCCCAAGCCCATCCCTGCCAGCTCCTCATCTGCCCTTTGCCTTGCCTTCCTGCAGTCAGTGTGGGCACATAAGCCAAGCAACAAATCCATCTGTCCTCCTTTCATTCAGCCAACCTCACCACCTCTGGAGATGGGACGTGAGCACTTCCGAGTCCCACCAGAAATTTCTGCACCTGTGGGGAAGCCCTGAACATGCCTCTGTTATTCCTTGTCTCTTGTCATTGGAGGGAAAAAAGATACTTAATTCACAGAAACAACTCTCTTGGAGTAGTCAGGAGTTGGTACTCTGTAAGTGAGAACTAAGTTCATGACTGTAAATTGCAGCAGGTCAGGGACACATTTCATCTGAATTTTGCAGGAGTTGCAGGTAGCCTTTTTGGTAACCTTATTCAAGTTTGGGGTCTACACCTGGAGAGTCAGCGATGCTTCTATGAATTTTGCATCCCAGGTGCTCTGTTTGTGCACTTCTGTCCTGTTCCCACTACCTACTCTTGGCAGCACCTAGCTGGGAAACAGCTGGCAATTTGCAGGGTCCCCACCATAGCAATACAGAGCAGAGGGAGACTCAGAGCTGGAAAAAAAGAGCTCAGTATCGTGTACACTCGAAGCACTCTGTCATTTACTTTAAAGCGTGTGCACTCATGAGAGGTAGAGCAGGGATGATCGATCGCCTGCATTTACTTTGCTCAGCTCGGTGACTTGCTGAGGTCTTGGAAGTATTACTGGAGCTGGGCTCCAAGTGTTTCTGCTCCGCTGCTCTCTGACCACACCAAGGAGGCAGCTGCCCACTCAGGTGATCCACAGCCTGATGGATCAAGAGCTCCTGGTCAAGAGCATTATGAAGACAGTTTGCACATTTGCCAAACCCAGCCTGCACAGCCTGCACCAACTTCTGACCGTGCTTTTCCTCGTATCCCACACCAACAATTTCATTTGTGAAGAACTTTTATTATTGCTGCTTATGAGTGCTGCCCGGAATGTACCGTGCACTGCATTTTCCAGGGAACAGATTAGCAGGAAGTCCTTTATTTCAGCCAGCAAGAGTCACCTGAATCTCTCTGGCATGATGGCTGCTCTGACCTGAGTTTCATGCTGTGTCTTGCATCTAGGGAAGGAGGTGTGAAGAGCCCAGGCAGGAGGTACATGTTTCTAACCCAGTGTGTCCCAGTGAGGAAGGGCCAAATCTGAATGCTGTGCCCAGGACCCTGGTGGTAACTGACTTTGCCTGGCTTTGCTTTGGAGAAGTTGCTTGGCCTAATGGAACTGCAAATTAGAAACAAAAATTGACCTTGGGCCTGTTAGGTGATTTTACATTGATTTGATACTTCGGGCCAAACCCTCTTACATCTTGGCCTGCCTGTTTCCAACTTACACAATCAAGCGCATTTCTGAGTCCTGGGGGTTGGCCAGGCCAACAGTGGTGGGAAAAAAAAATCAAGCAAACCATGGGATTTCATGCTGAGTCTCTCAGTCCATGTGCCAGCGTTCTTGAGCAACTGTTAGAGAGCCAAGTGCAGATGGCAGGAGTCTTGGGTCTTGGAATTCCCCTGGAGGTTCTCCTAGGGCCTCTCCTAGGAGAGCTACTCCCTCCAACCCTGGACTTGGGAGGAGCCAGAGGCCCTTGGTAAAAGGGTCTTGGAGAAGGCTGCGATGGTGCTGGGGTGGGGGACCTCAGCCTCTGCCTTGTCAGGGTCGGGCCTTGGGAAGAAATGCTGTGGCTTAAAAAGTCTGCTGAGAGGAGCATTTTGATGGGTCTCTTCTCTAGGCTTGATGGAAGTTTCCCTGGAAGGCCTCACAGGGTGAAGGTCCACTCAAGGAGGGTGTGATTTGCTAGTCCCATTCCCAGCGGCCTTGGGGGCTCTGGCAACTCTCTCCAGGGAGAGCCAGGATCTAGGTTGCCAGAGGCAGAGAAACCCCAAGGGAGAGGAGGGGCTGCCCACAGGTCCTCTGTCAGGCCCTGATGTGGTCGAGCTGTAAGTCACCTCATAGACGCCCGCAGGCCCCACCACCCCAAACCACCCGAGCCTGGCCAGAGAAAGAAGATCGTGGGACTCACTGTGGTAAAGAATGGAAATGCTTGCACTAGAGGCACTAGTGCAATGCTAGTGAATGCTAATATTAATACTAGTTGATACTAATATATATATATATATTTTTTGCAGCACTGGGGAAAAAACTCACAACCTCACGCTTTCCAGGCAGGCACTTAGGCCACTGAGCTAAATTCCTGACCCTTGTCTTTTTGAGACAGGGTCTCACTATGCCATTCAGACTGGCCTTGAGCTCTCTTTGTAGCCCAGGCTGGTCTCGAACTCGAAATGATCCTCCTGTCTCAGCCTCCCGAGTGCTGGGATTACAGGCGTGCGCCACCAGGCCCGGCTTGATACTAATATTAATAGTAGTGTGCACTGATGCTGTGGTAGCCTCCTGCTATGATGTGGATGTGGTTTGTCACCCACCAAGACTCACGATGAGATTTAGTTCCTCCATGTGGCACCGCCGGGAGGTGAGACCTTCGGGAGATGATTGCATCATGGTGGCACTGCCATCACAAGTGGGTTCCTGTCGTTCTTGAGAGACCGGGTTCAACCTCGCAGGACTGAACGAGCTACTGTTGGACTGGATTGTGTTAAACCAAGGACGCCCCTGGTGTTTCAGTCTCTTCCACGTGACCGCGCACTGCTCCTGCCATGCAGAGTCATCCGCCATGTTATGACACAGCACCGTCCTCCCAAGATGCAGCTGCCCCGTCCTGAACAGGGTTTCTGACTTCCTATCATGAGCGCCCCTTTCCATGACACCACAGCCAGGCTGCGCTACAGGGGCCTCAGACACTAACTCTGGTCCCACCTGCCCCTGCACCAAGGTCATGACTTCCCACCGTGCTACTCAGCTGTGTCCCCTGACCTGCTGCAGCAGTCAGCGGTCTAGCCCACCGCAGTCCATGTCCAGGCTCCCATAGCCGCTCTGTGCATGAGCGTGTGCAGAGAAAGGGACAGGTCACCTGGAGAGGGTGGGTGGGAGGCATCAAGGACAAAACTAAGAGAACCATGATGCTTCTGTGAGAGCTTCCGGGTGGACAGCAGGCAGGCGGAGTGAGGCTGGGGAGTACCCAGGGGTTCCCAGTGAGGCTCACACTCGGTTTCGGGAGGCTCCTTACCGGGGTTGTTTAGGGCACTGGGCACTGAGGTTGAGTGGAAACGCCTACAACGGTCCTCAGGGTTCCGAGCATCGACCTGAGCTGTGTGAGTCTGTCCGATGGTCATCTTGGCTGTGGGGTAGGAAAATGAAGAAGGGGAGGAATTGGGGAGTTGGAACTCCAAGTTCTGTGCTCTCCCTATGACCTCGGGGGAGATGCTTTTTCCTGCGAGTCTGTTCTTCATCTGGAAACAAAGGGAAATTCGGCAGTGTTCCTCCGAGAAGTATTTTGAAGAATAGATTTTCCAAGTACAAAGCATCAAATATACAGAAAGAGAACCAGCCCCTCAGAAATCGGGCAGCTCCACTGTTTTCAGATTCAGTTTTTTCCATCTAGGGGCATTTTCCTAAAGAGAGGCCAGGTTGGTCCCAGTGGACTCAATACGGTATTTATCCACTCCTGAAAAACAGGAATCAAAATTCCTTATTTATTTATTTGAGTTTCATCTGAGACATTTCAGCCCATTATCTTTTAGCTGGACCACTGAGCTTACATTCAGAAATGAGAACCAGCTGACTAAATAAACAGCCGCATGTGGAAAAGAAGCAGGAAATGGAGTTCCAAAACTAATAATATTAACGAACTTCCAAAGGACATACAATCCATAATTAATGACAATGTGGAAAAAAAAAACATAAAAGCTTGGAATTTGAAATATGACTCTGAGAACAGATTTTATTTTTTTTCCCCCTCAGAATCTTCCACCCTTTTTTTCTGGCCTCTTTTCCCTTTCTAACAGCCACATTTATTCAAATTCTTTTGGTAAATGTCTGTAGTCTGCAGATTTAAATCCTGAGATTCGATACTTCTTGCTTAAACTCCCAGAGTGTCCAGCTGGGCAACAGGGCCTTATTAAAACTGTCAGTAAGTCATGTGAGCAGCCAAGGATTGTGGCTAATCCAACAGGAGAGATGGTCTTGCCCCCAGGGACCAGGTCTGGCAAGGATGACCTTGGGATCGGATTCAGTAACACAGAACTGTACACTGGGTCAGATCCCGACAGACGTGCCTCAACCAAGATTCAGCAGGTCACTAATGCTTGGGGAGTGGGCATGGCTCCCTGGGTCCATTCTGTAAGAGACACACTCACTCTGATCCCTGGGGTGTCCCACTTCCAAAGCAGCCCAGGCAATCAGACATACATGTGTCACTCACCAGCATTTGCCAGGCTATCATGTCATTCTCCACTCTCTCTCTCAAGTGTGCTTGCAATAGGAATGTCTAGTTGGCCCACTGAGGTCTGGTCTCTGACTTCTTGATCCCCAGAGTGTGGTGGACTGTTGGGAAGCAGACTGCTGGCCAAGGGTGGCATCACTCAGCCCCTATGTCATTAATTCTCACAGGTGAAACATGCCTCTAAGTGATGTATCGCTTCCTGACCGAGGTAGTTAAGTATCCAAGGTGTCTTCCCTCATTTTCTTGCCCACTTTGTATTGCTAAGGAAAAGGAGCCTTGATCCCGGAGTCACTGGTGGAGGAGGCACCCAGGAGAGCTGCCTGACCCAGAATGCATGATTTGAATTTGCATGTGCAGGAATAAACGTCTGGGTTGTGTTACAGGAGCTAGATGCTTGAGCAGCTCTTCTGAAGCAGGGTGTCTTATTGCGGTGGGATTTCCTGCACGCCCAC
The DNA here is from genome assembly GCA_004365215.1 of Cuniculus paca. Lineage (NCBI taxonomy): Eukaryota > Metazoa > Chordata > Mammalia > Rodentia > Cuniculidae > Cuniculus > Cuniculus paca. Next base: position 7,959 of record RJWT010013756.1, on the reverse strand, counting down.
CTCTCTCTGTGCAGAGAGTACCCTCCTGCCCACGTGCCTGGTGGCCGTCTGTGAGTCGCTGGGTGTATCTCTCCACTCTCCCAAGTCTTCCCTTGAGAGGAGGCAGTAGAGTGTGGGTGGAAGTTAAAAGCATGGTCCCTGAGTCAGACTGTCCAAGTTCAAATCCCAGCTCTGCTATTTACTAACATGGGAGGTACGAAGCGAATGGTTTAATTTCCCTGAGCTTTACTGTAACCCAGGGAGCTTATCATGCAGCATTGTTATGAGGCGTAAATAGAGCACTCTGGACAAAGGACCTGGTACAGGGTCGCCATGGAGAATGTCGGTGTCATCATCATCCTCACTGATAGGGCCCGTGCAGACCCACCGCAGTGAGTCAGCACTAGCGTCACTCTTCTTTCTTTCTTCTCTTCTCTTCTCTGTGTAACTCACAATGCCTTTCTTTTTCTGATAGGTATTTCTTCTCCCCCCGCTCCAAGAATGCCATCGTCTATTCTTCACCTGAGCTGCTACAACGAATTGAGAAATTTACAAGCGTTTCTCAGAACCAGAGTGGGGGTGGACCTGAAGGTGTCTTGGTTGAACATCGTCTGCTTAGGAAGATGCGCGGTCCTGCTCATGAGCAGCTGTCCCAGCATGGAGGGAAGCACTGCCCTGCCTGCCTCCCGCAAGGCCCTGTGCCACCAGCCAGCCTCTGGGGGCTTTGGGGATGCAGGAGGCCAAGGGGATAGGGGGATGAGAAGCACCAGACTAACAGGGAGAAGATTTCCCCAGGAGTTTAGAAAGAAGGAAGCCAGAACAGTCGTGGCATAGGAGGAAGCAGAAGGAAGCGAGGAGGACGGTGAGCTGCAGTACCCACCTGTATCTGCAGGTGCCCGGACCAAATCATACAGAAAATGTGCAAGAAAAGAATCACATCTGTACTGAAACAACACATGGAGACTTTTCATCTCCTCTTTATTCCCTGAACAATGCAATATACTAACTATGCACATGCGTACATTGTGTTCACTCTTACAAGTAAACTAGAGATGATTTAAAGTATAAGGGGGATGCACGCAGGTGCTGTGCAAATATGTTGCTTTGTATGAGGGCCTTGAGCATTCTTGGATTCAGGTATCTAATTCCCAGTGGATACCAAGGCACAGCTGTGTCTCCTTTTTGCTGGTAAAAATGTTTTTTGGATTGCTTTTCTGCGGGTGGACTTTTATGTCTCCTGGTTGCACTGTGAGACGGGACTGTGCGGGCCTCAGCTTCAGTAAGTTCATGATAAACTTCTGCATACACAAATACTCATCTCAGAATCACATTCAAAAGCTTGTTTTAAAAATACAATGAACCCTTGCAGCGTTTGTCCAGCTCAAAGATGGGATAGAGGAACTGCAGGGCCGTGGGCTCAGAAGAGCAGGGGGAAAGGCCAGCACACCCCAAAGGGACGGATGCCCCGCTCTCTACTGTTAGTGCTGCTGGATGCCACCCAGGTGGAGACGAGTGCAGACAGCGTGGCAGATGTCCCTGAGCCCACAGAATCTCAGCCATGCACTTCCTGGCTTGATAAAGAAACTAGCGCTGTCGTCTGAGCTTCTCAGCTATGGGCTGACTCCCATTTCAGGTTCTGATCAGAATTCAGATCGGTTCACAGCCTACACATTGTGAGGCCCTGACTGAGCCCTTCTTCGCGATATGTTTGCAAGTGGCTCCTCTGTGAGGGTTCCTCCTCTACCGCTGCCATTCATTCTTGGAGATTGGGCAGAATTCCTTGTTTTAGAAAGGAGAAAACTTGAATCTCTTCTCCAAAATGAGGAGATTGGAGATTGCCTTTCTCGAACTCATGCTTTGCTAGTGGAGATGGTTAGCGAGAGAAGCTGAACCTGGCTGGTCAGACAGAGAGGCTAGCAATTCCCTGGGCATTAAGAGTGAAGGAAAAAGATGCTCACTGTGACCCCCTGAGTGCTGAAACTTCAGAGCTTGGGAAAGTGGGCTCCCTTCCTCTATCTGAGTAAAGGACATGGGGTGTCCATCTGGTACAGGAGTTGGGGACAGTCCGTTTTGGTGGCTGCAGCATGACCTGTGTGTGGCTTCTTGGAAAGTGATGAGATGATGACATTACTCAGCAATCCTTAGCATGTGAGCTCCAGGGTGACCAACATTTCACAAAGGAGATTCAGTGTTTGCCTTCTACTAAAATGTGAATATCTCTGAATGAAAAGCATTATAGTGAGAGAGTGGAGAACTGGATTCCAGTACTGGAACCAGATTCGGGTCCCACCTCTGCTGCTGGCTTCTGAGAGACTGTGGATAGCAGATCCTCAGCCTGTGGCTCTCAGGACATCACTTCCAGGGGCCTCCAAATGCTGCCAGGACTCTAAGGGAAACAGAAAGAATGAATGTCCCCTCCCATCTGTGGTCTTTTTCCAGAGAGCAGTTTGGGAGAATGGGACATGGAGATGACCTGGGAGACAGAGGCTTTGCTGTTTGGATCAAGGGTGCCCAACACCGAAAGGTCAGTGTTCGCAGTTTGGAAGCTGTCAACACTGCCTCTTTGGACAGTGACCTCGTGGATGCTCCTGAGAGGGAAGCCCTGCTCAAAGAATCCAAAGCTTCTGTCTCTTGAACGGAAGCTGGAGAGGCGAGTACGGCATCACTCTTCTCTCTTGTATGGGGCTAAGGAAAAAGCTAACTGAAAAGGAGAGACATCCACTGGACGCTTAATAATTCCATAGACACTGCTTGCCAATTTTCTTCAATAAAAGATAAGTGGATTTCACTTTTTGTTTGACTTCTGAGGGCCCACCACCATTTGCGTTTGAGTTACCTCTTTTTCAGGTGGAGGAGGAATCTTTCTAGTTTGCAGGTGAGGGACCTGAACTGTGCAGGAGAACTTTGTGGCAGTCAAAGTTATGTTTAATGCTGACAGATGGTTTGTGTTGGCTCTGGGATTAACTTAGGGGTTGAGAGACCTGGACAGTTGCTGTGTTTTCTGGCTGTCCAGTAATTTTGTAGCTTACTGTTGTTTTACTTGGGAAGCTTCCATCTTCTTGGGTCCTATTTTCACCAAGGAGAACCCAGAAAATTCAGCTGGCAAACTCCTTTGACATTAAGCACAGGTATAATAGCTGGGTTCTCCAATCAAGTCATTTGTGCAAGTCTTTGACTGGGAAGTGAGATCTGAAGGAACTGACTCTGCAGGGGAAATAATGAGCAGAGGTTTCTCTGGGAAGAAATGTGACCAAAGAAGCATTCACAGAGTACTATGCTGGTAGCTTTTTTCCTTGGTGGGGAAGCCACGAAGGAGCAGCTTCATCAGTAGGGCAGTTCTATGGCACAGATCATGATGTTGTTCTATGAAATTAATTCTCCTAGCTCCCATTAATTCTGCAAACTAGCCAGTTTCTTTTTAATAAACTCCTTTCTGCTTGATTACTAGAGTCAACTACTATGGTTTACAGTTAGTAGCTGGTTGCCGAACCTTCAGCATCCTCAACTATGAGCCACAGTGACAGTGTGAGTCCTAAGAATGCTGCCCACAGCAGCAGCAGGAGTCTCGGTCAGACCTTTGGGAGTTTTCCTTCTCAGACCTCATCTCTGCACAAATTTCTCTCCTCCGCATTAAGTCTAGGCCTCCCATATTTTCCTCTTGAGTTTGTCTCTTGTGTTGCTGAGCTAACAGCCACTCTTGGAGAAATGGATTAGAGAAGAGCTGCTCTGTAAGCCCCATGTAGCCCCTGAGTCACCCCTATTCGAATTTCAAAAACCCAGCCTGCCCTGAGGAAAAGCACAGGTCCTGCCTTCTGGCGGTGGAGACCAAATACTCCCCCACAACGACTGCCCCATGCAGGCTCCAAATACCTGCTCATCATTCAACCCGCAGGGTTTTGGGATCTTCTTGGTTAAATACTACCTCATGACAGAATCCAAGAAATGCTCAGGGAGGTGATTTACAGCACGTAAAGTCTATAACAACAGGTATTACGGTTTAGATATAAAATATCCCATCAAAAGTCGTGTGTTCAGAGGCAGAGCTTTTGGAAAGCAATTGGATCACGGAGCTCTAGCTTCATCAGTGGATTAGTCCACAGATATCATAATTTGTTGGCATTATTGAAAGGTGATAGAAATTTAGGAAGTGGGGCCTAAGGAAAAGATGGGTCATGGGAACATAACCTTGAGTACTATATCTTCTCCCTGATCTCTTCCTCTTTTTTTTTTTTTTCCTCTTGTTCTGTTCCTGCTTCCTGACTGCCGTGAGGTGATCGGCTTTCCTCCACCACAACTTTCCAACATGACATTCTCATCTCAAATCTTAAAGCAAGAGAGCCAGCTGATCAGGGACTGCAACCTCTGAAACCGTGAGCCAAAATAACCCTTTTCTCTCTGTAGCTATTTCTGTTAGGTATTTTATCACAGACATGGAAAACTGACTAAATCAGCAGGGATGTGTTCACTGATGTCTGAAATCATTCCTGGGACATAGAGGATAATCAATAAATGTTTGTTGAATAAATTATGAATAAATGTGTGAATTTATTTCAACCAGAGATTTTTTTCTTGATAATGGACTAAAACATACTGTGGTAAGAATGAACAAAATGGTTCTAGAAATTTGGTATGTTTTAAGAATTTTACCCAAAAATATGTATTTCTATCCATCTATTCCAGAAGCTTATGGTTATGGAAGGAAAGACCCAGCGTAAGATCTTAGTGCAGAAGAGTGGGTTACAGGGGTACCTTGGTTCACAAACTTAATTCCTTTTTTTTGCGGCACGGGGGATTGAACTCACGATCTTGCGCTTCCCGGGCAAGCGCTTTAGACCGCTGAGCTAGATCCCCAGCCCAGTTTTTTTGAGACAGGGTCTCAGTATGCCATTCAGGCTGGCCTTGAGCTCACTTTGTAGCCCAGGCTGGTCTTGAACTCACAACTATCCGCCTGTCTCAGCCTCCCGTGTGCTGGGATTACAGGCGTGAGCCACCACGCCTGGCTACAAACTTAATTCTTTCCATGATTCTGGTCACACAGACTTAATTCTTTCCATGATTCTGGCTTGTTGCAACTAGAATTGTGAAGTGAATTCTGTGACCAGGAAGAAAGAGTTAAGAATTCTTGAAGAAAGAGTTAAGAATCCCTCTAACTAAAATTTCTTGACACTTGAAACAGTTTGATTCTAGGCAGCATCACAGCTATTTGCAAAGCATCTTGTTTTATAAAAGAAATTCAGAGGCAACTGTGCAAATTACTGACCTCTTTAGTTCTAAACTTACTTGAACATGGTCCTTCAATGCTTATAAAAGTTAAACACAAGCCTCCTGATGAGGTCAGAGTACGGTTTGGGAGTTTGTGGCTTTCTTACATTTGACTTTCAGGAGATAGCATAGAGTTTCATGTCAAACACATTTTTAGTCTTTATCTAATGCCATCACCTTTATCCTTCAAGAACTTTGAAGGATGCAAGTGATAAAACAGTTTCCATTTGACAGATGAGGAAAGTGAGGTGTAGAAAGTTTAAGTTACTTGCTAGTGGATGGTAGTGCCAAGATTCCACTCAGGCAAGCTGCCAGGAGAGGCTGCGGCCCTAACCCTGGGCATTCTGTGGCATGGACCAGAGGGGTTCTTGGGTACCTACCTGTGGTGTCCATGTACGGGAGAAAGGGCTCTGAGATGATTGTCACCCTCAGATATCCAGGCCCCTCTCTAATTCTCACAGCACCTGCTAGAGGCCCAAATGGGAGGTATTTGTGTAGCCTAGGGGACAGTCACTGTCTCTAGGGTATTATTCTTTAGTCCTCTACTCTGGCATGTCCCTTCCGTGCAAATGCAACTTTTAAAAACCAAGCCTTTCTACAAAATTCTCTATGTATCCACACAACAGACTGTGAAGACCCACTGTTCTATCTTATTTTTTAAGTCAAATGTCCTGTGTTTCCTAAGGTTGCTCCAATCACATTGGATCCATTTTTGGAATTTCTTTGTTGGAAAAGTTGCTCCGGATTGACTTGGCAGCTGACCTCAATGGGAAGGTTTTGATAGCAGCATTATTTGCTTTAGTCATCAGGAAAAACTTTGTGACAGTCACTCCAGTCATTTCAGAGGTATCTTCATTTGCTTAAGAAAGATTGTCTGAAGAGTTTCAACACTGGCAGGAAGTGGAATGGTATAAGGTGAGGGGAATAGGTGGATTTCCCCCTCCATTTTCCAATTCCTTTACTCGCTATCCATCAAAGCAATAACAGAATTTACAAATTGCCCTAAAGATAACAAACAGTCTCTCAGCCACAGAATTATTTGATAAGAAACTGTGAATGAACCATTTTTTAGAGGATTCAGACACAGTAGCACGTTTATGGAAAACTGTTTTGCCATTGTTCTGGGCTCAGGTATAAACTGGAAGTTGTCGAATTAAGTCAGCTGAGAGTCTGCTGTCAGCCTCTTGTCTTTACTTCTTTTTTCACAAGAATTCACTTTATGGACAGTTCCTTTCTTAGACCAACACACTGAGCGCATCCCCAGAAGCAAAACCAGTGTAGGCCTGAGCTGGTTTAACACTGACGCTGTTGGCCGGGTCCCCTTGCGCCCTACCCTGCTAACCAAGGTCAAACCTGAAAACACAGACCTGAGGCAATAGCCAACACTAGGAGGAAAAGAAAAACAAAACAAAACAAAACAAAATCATTTCCACTTCTTTACCAGAACGGGAAGTCATCCCCAAATAGAGGAAGCGTCACGGAAAGGCCAGGAAAAGACTCCGCAGCACAGCTGAGCTCGTTTCCTGGGGAGTGGAGGCCTCGACTCACACTCACAGCTGCTCAGCTTGTTTAATACCCAGAGAAAAAGCAAGCTGCCTGCTTGGAGGGAGGGGGCTTCCTCCCTGCCCTGGGCTCTCTTAGCAAACCAGGCCTTCACAACAACCCTGCTGATTTTGCCAAGTCCACCACTTAGCATTTTTCCTGCAGTTGGAAAAGAGCAGTAAAAACTGGACAAGGCCTCATGTTCATGTGATCCCCTCACTTTATTTTTTTGTCTGCCTTTTTGAAATCTGGGACAGGCTCCAGCTCATCCTTACACGGGTGGGGCCTGCGATTTGTTTTCAGTTTGACTTATCCCAGTACCTAACCCAATATGGAGCTCAACTACGAGTTTTATAAACACTTTTTGACGCTAACAATAAGTGTCTTACAATCAGACATCTGGACATAATGTTAAACAAACATTACCCACCACAAAAACCAGTTGGGTCTGTTTGCAGTTACTTTACCCCTGAATAGTTCCTTTTTCAAAGGCTCCTGCTCGAGACCTGTGGGAAGTAGCATTTGACCCTATCAGACTGGTGTTCAATGAGTCAAATGGATCCTGATCCATTTGCTATGTTTCTCAGTCATGTTATGGAGCTCGACGGTCCAGCCCCTCCCTAGTGCCAAACTGACTTGTGATTGTTTCTACTGCATGCTTTTCTTTGGACTAGGTTTCCAACAAAAACAATTCAGGCTAAATATATAATCCTCTTCATTTTCCTAGAGACCCAGGAGGCATTTGGGAGTGGGCTTTCAGAATTCCATCCCTATGGGAACTTACTTCCCATGTGCTCTTAGAAAAGTTTTTCCTTCTACCTCTATCTACGCTACATAAAAGATGCAAATGATATTGTGGTCAATTCCCCAGAATTCTCTAATCAAAGCGTCTATCTACTGTTTTGTTTTTTTCCTCCAGTCTTTTTGAGACAGGGTCTCACTATGCAGTTCAGTCTGGCCTTGAGCTCACTTTGTAGCCCAGGCTGGTTTCAAACTCGCAGTGATCCTCTTGACTCAGCCTTCCGAGTGCTGGGACTACAGGTGTGCACCACCACGCCTGGCTATATCTACTATTCTCATATTACCTACATTCCTATCTTGGTCAATAAAAACAACAAATAGCTAGTGTTTATTGATCATTTGATATATATATATGATTGAGCTGTTTTTCACTCA
>RJWT010013755.1:0-16346 GCA_004365215.1 Cuniculus paca | reverse complement strand
CTCATAGTTTTTGAATAAGGTATTAGTGAGAGATGGTGCACGAGTGCGGTTCAAAAACCTTGAATTTGAGGGACTGAACAGAGCTGGGTTGTGCCTTCTGATGGGTGACATCCTGTGGAGGTCCCTGGTGCTTTGTTGAGCTGTGTCATGAAAAATAGAACATCTGATTCCATAAAGGAAGATGTTAGATTGACCTGACTTAATTAATTTTTTGCTATTTCTGTACCTTCTCTCAGAATCTATGGCTAGGAAGTTTTGACTGGGTGGTGTATTTCCTTGATTAGGGGAAAATGGGGGCAGAAAGGGAACAATTTAGCTTTTTATATAATTTTAAGCTCTTAACTGCCTGATTAAGCCCTCAGCATTTTAAATATTTTTTTAAATTTTATTTTTCTGTAAACTGCTAAGGGTTAGAAAGGCTATTTTGTCAATAGCTGTACAGTTTTCTTTTGTTTGTATCTAGGCATAGTTAACAGTTCTCACCAGTAGACTAGGAATGTAGTCTTGAATTTACTGCTGGTGTCCTAGTTGTCAATGAAAGCAGCCTTTAGGGAAAGTGGTCTGTTGGCCAGGTGTGGCTGAGTGGATCAAGTGATCCCAAGCCTCATGTTCCCCACAAGTCTGTTGACTTTGTGGTTTTGTTACTTTTTTCTCATTTATCTCTGTCTTTACTACTTGTCCACGTTTTTGCACAGCTTGCTTACTTCCGACAGAGAAAAACAAAAGGTGACTGTGCGCATTCGAAGAAAAAGACGGCGAAGAGGAAGGGCCCGGCTGTCGTTGCGCCTGTCCAGGAGGAGAGTCCGGTAGACACCCAGGAGGCAGGGCTCCTAGAAGGAGGCGATGTTTGCAAAAGCACAGCATGCAGCAGCAGCAGTCCAGACAGGCCTGGAGGGGCATTTGTAACTCAGGTAGATTTGCCCAGCATCATGTTTTAATGTTTTACTCATCTTTCAGTTGTTGCTAGAGGAATTTACTGAAAGTAGTTTTTAATCTGCTTTTTTGCCTCTCAAAAGTGGGAAAAGAGCATTTTATTTTAATTTACAAAAGGTAAGTTCATTATTTCATGGTCTTGTGCTTATAAATGCTTTATCTTATAGAATTTTAAGAAATTTTGTGTTGATTGCTTTACAGGCAGGTGTCATTTTGATGTGGAAGCTTTGTAAGTGTGAGTTCTTGGTGGCTGAATCAGCCTTTTGCCAGGCATTGGACATTTAAAACCTAATACCTCTTCACCTACTTTCAAATGCATTTGTTTGTCATTTTTTGTTGAATGCCTGCTTTCTGAAGGAGGGAAGGGGTGGAAGTATGACAGAAAAGATGTGGTGGAGCTGGCCTCCCCCTGCCCAGGGCCTGTGAGCTGTGTGGGGTTTACTCTATGACAGGTGAGTGGGTGTTGAGAGTGCTGAGGGTGTGGTCCTCCTGGCCTTCCTGGGGCCTCCAAACTTGCCCTTTGATGGGCTTTCTTTGAGACTTCTCATATAGATTGTCACAATTGTGTCTGCTATGTGCTCATACTTCCTTCCATTAACATTGACTTCCATTAATGGTTTTTTCCTGAGTAATTGTTACAGTAGTGTTGGCCAAGTAATGAGGTTTTTTTTTTTTTTTTTTACAAGCAGGATATATTTATTAAGAGAGAGAAAGCTTCTGTCTGAGAGAGAGACAGAAGGGGTCCCGAGTGGGTTGCCCAGTAATGAGTTTTTATGTCCATCACTCCTGCTGCCTGTGTCACTTGGTGTTCTGAAAGGAGGAGCAATTGATTCTCCCAATTTGCTTATGTTTATTAGTATGGACTCAGTATGGATATTTATTTTATGGGCTTTTTGTTTTGTTTTTTTGAGACAGGGTCTCACTATGTAGTTCAGGCTGGACTTGAATAAATTACGCAGTCCAGGCTGGCCTTGAACCTACCAAGATCCTCCTGTTTCAAGCCTCCTGAGTAGTGGCATTATGGGTATGCATCACTATACCTGTCATATTTCTTTATTTGAAATAGGTCTATATATATATATATATAGTCCAGGCTCACCTTGAATTTGAGGTTCTCCTCCATTGGACTCCCAAGTGCTAGGATTACAGGTGTGCCCCACCAGGACCAGCTTCAGTTTCTTTTCTTTCACAGGTAAACTGATTAAACACAATGTGTACAATTAATTTACTTAAGTATGAATTTATTATTTTCTTTCTTTCTGTTTCTGTTTCTGTTTTTGCTTTGCTTTGCTTTCTTTCTTTTTTTTTTTGAGACAGGATCTCTATGTAGTTCAGGCTGGCCTTGAACTCCTGGCCAGTTCTCCTGCCTTAGCCTTGCTGGTGCTGAGATTACATGTGTGTACCACCATCCCTGGCTTTCTGAGCCTGAATTTAATCAACACCTTCACAGCTTGTTGCACAGTAGCAGTATTTGTAGCCAATGAGGTTTATCCAAGGCACAATTATTGCTAATTGAAAACTAACAATACCTTTACTCTCTTGGACAATAGATGAAGGGCGTTAAAATAGTTAAATTTCATTTATAACCCCCTCAACTTACATTTTTGTCATAGTGTTTAGGTTTCTTAACCAGCCAAGTGTGATGGCACACACCTGCAATGCCAGCATGCAGAAGGCTGAAGCAGGAGGACCATGGTGAGTTCAGGACCTGCTTAGGCTACCAATTCAAGTAAATTCAAGGCCTATCCTGAACTACATAGTGAGAGGCTGTTACACACACATAAAAAGTTTCTTGACCTCACAGCCCATGCATCCATCCAGCTGTCTATTTATCTTTCAATGAGCTTCATTTTGGGATAGTTAGAGGTGTGTGGGAAAGATAGTTCCACACAGATAGTTTACATGGTTCCCAGGTTCTCTCCCAGCACTCTTTGGTTGTATCTAACGCAGTCACTGTATATCTGTCAAAGCTAAGATGGTAACTAGGTGTGGTGGCACAGTCCTATAATTCCAGCACTCTGGGAAGCTGAAACAGGAGGATCACAAGTTTGATCTTGGCGTGGGCAACTTAGAGAGGTCTTGTCTCAAATAAAACATAAATTTAAAAGGTGAGGGGCTGGGACGTAGCTCAGTATGAAGGTCCTGTGTTCAGTCCCTTGGATGGAATGGTGGTGGTATTTAGGGAGATACTGACTTGGCTGTGTTTTGCTATGAAGTAAATATAGACTTCATCTGGATTATACCAGCTTTTTGGCTAGTGTCTTGGTTACTTTTCTCTCATTACTGAGACAAAATACCTGATGCCCAAAGTGAAGGAAGGAGAGGATTATTTACTACAGTTTTGTGGGTTTCAGTCCATATTCAGCTGGTTCCAAGGCAGGGTGGTGTGGCTGGGGGAGCAGCTGTTCATGGTGGCTGCAAGCGGCAAGAGCTAACCGCACCAAAGAGGGGAAAAACATGTCTCCATTCCGACCTTACTTTGTATGTTGGCTCCACCCCTGGGTGGGTTCAGAACTCACACCACCAATCCTAGCACTAGACAACAAATCAATCACAAGCACTAGATTCAGCCGCTTCCATGACTCCATGAGGCTTGGGGTGGCCACTTATATACAAACCGTAACAGCTAGTATTGTTTTTCTGTCCAGGATATAGCCCATTATATTCAGTTATTTTCTCCCCCGAGCCTCTTGGACTTCATGGTGTTTCAGTCCTATGACTTACTGATGACTTTGTCAGATTTGAGGAGCACTGGTCTGTTAACTATTTTCTCTTTGTTGGACTCAAGTTAGGAATTTCTGAGAAGAATGCTCCTTTTTCATTGTGTAGTATCAGCACTGTCTACTCACTTCCTCTTGTGAAAATGCAGTTCTTTCCCTTTTTAGATTCTGCCTGAAAAGCAAGTCATTAAGTCCAGGCCACACCCAAGGAATGGGAAGTGCCCTCTGCCTTTTGGAGAGAAGAGCATCTACAGATATGTTCTGTGGGGTTTGCTGAAGGAAGATTCATTCCTTCTCCCCATTGATTCATTTATTTGGTCATCTATTTGTGTCAGTATGCCTTACTTCTGTTTATATTATGCTTGAGATTGTAACCCCAAACTACATAATTTACTTTGCTGCTCAGTTGTTCCATCTGTGGCCATTGAGAGCACTTTCTGGTTGGCAGTGGCGTCCCTTTAATGTTCCTCATCCTTTGTTCTACGAGCATGCCTAGTCTGGCCCTGCAGGTGCTCTAGGCTCATCTGGCTTAGTAATTTCTCCTGTGAACTCTAATTCTGTCTGCTGGAGACTGGTGCTAGAAGCCAGTTCTGGGCTCCATGTTGCATCTTCTAGGCTGTCTCCATGGGCTGAGCAAGGAGGTAGGTGTAAAGCACACATGTGTATTTACTTCTTTGCAGTCCACTTGTATGTGAATGTTGAAGAACACGCGTGTGCATCGTGGTCTCAGGTTCAGTCTAACCCTCAGGGTTCATCATGTGAGAACTTTTTAGACTTTCTATCTGGGTCACATTCCTTTTGTCTGAAGAACACCCTCTGTATTTCCTGTAGCAGGACCCTTCTTTGGACAAATGTTCCCAGTTTGCTTTTTTTTTTTTTTTGAGACACTGTCTTGCTGTGTTGTTGAGACTGACTTCAAACTTACGGGCCCAAATAATTCTCCTGCCTTGGCCTTCCGAACAGCTGGAACTACAGGTGTCACCACCCTCCATCCTTGGAAAGATAGTCTGGAAGCCATGTTGCATACTGGGGTTTCCTCATGTTCAGTGTCTTCTGTTGTTCCTTTGCCATGCTTGAAGACTTCCATCTTGGATGCTCTGGATTTGTGGTTTGCTTTTCTGTGTCTGCTGTGGCTCTTTGTGATCCTTTTCGCCTGCAGGGCTGTGGGTTTCTGGCACCTGCGAATGGGCTTTTTTTGACTGTTGGCTCATAGAACTCCCAGAGCTGACATTGCCCATGTAGGTCTACCCCTCTCACTCACAGCTTCTGAGGCTTCAGGTGTTTTCTGGACCACCTCATGAATGCACCCATCTCATCCCATTTTCTGTAGTTCTTTTTGCTCTCTACTCCATGCTAGATAGTTTTATTTTTTCTTTTTCTTTTCTTTCTTTATTTTTTTGAGATGAGGAGTCTCACTATATTGCCCAGGTTGATCTTGAACATATAGGGTCAGGAGATCCTCCCACCTCAGCCTCTTGAGTAGCTAGGACTACAGATGTGTGTCACTGTACCCAGCTTAATTTTTTTCTGTCCTGTTTTTATTTCATCTAAGACATTCTACTTGAAGCTTTTAAAATTTTTTCATGTAATTCTGTATAATTTCTTATTCCCTGAAGATATTTTTGAACTTCTTTAGTTTTGGGCAGAACTGTACTTACTTTAAATGAGTGAATTGATGTTCACTTTGACCTGGCATTTAGAGGGATAGTTGGCCCATTCACTTTAATTGAAATGTGTTGACTGGAATCATGTGACTCACTTTGATTACTTTGGCTGTGTCCTATGTGGAGGCCTGCTTGTGGATTCTTGGACACTTCCTGTTTTCTAGGTGTCACGCTGAGTAGTTCATGGTGTGTGTGTACATCTGGTTTTAGCTCAGGAGCTCGTCTAGCTGGATGTTATGTTTGAATCTGACGGGGGTTCCAGAAATATCCTCTTGCTTAGATCTGTTTTGAGTCGGTTCTTTCCTCAGGACCCCTGTGCCCTGGAGTGTGCGGTCAGCAGACAGTGGCAGGCCTCAGTTTCAGTTTGTCAGAAGAAATGACCCTGATCTGCCCTACAATCCTGCCCCCTTGGAGCCAGATAAGCTTCCTTGACTCCTCTACTCTATTGCCCCTCTGGGGGCCTGGTTTGTTCAGAGTTTTCATTTCCTTTTTTGTTTTTTTGCAGTTTTGGGCATCGAAACCAGGTATGCTATATCCCCAGCCTTTTTTTGTTTTTTTTCTTTGAGATAAGCTCTCACTAAATTTCACCGCCTCAGAGATTTCATCTCTTATCTCCTCAGTGCAAGTTCTGGTTTGGGAGTCCGTGAGAGCCCAGATGTCTGTATACCTCTGGCTCCTATGGCTGAAGGCTCTTGTTTGGAGTATGAAGAGTGCTCCAGAAATTTGCAGGTCATTTCTGATAGGTTAGGGTTAGCTCCAGCTGTTCTAGAGGCTTGAACATTGTATCCGCACACTTATGTGTGGACTTTCTGTTACCTTTCCTGTTGAAACAGCTCTTTCCAGATGTCCTTATGGACAAGAAGTGCCTTTGTGCATGTTTTCTTGAGTGATACCAATACTTTGTGTACCTGGTGGTAGGCAGGCGGCTGGTTGAGTAGGTAGGTGCTGGGCCTTGAGACACAGTATGCAGCTGGTGCCTGGTGGGAGCCACAGCAATAAGGCTGTTATAGTGGTGTGTAGCTTCTGCTGGGCTGGACGAAGGGCTTGGAGGAAGGGCCCCTAGGGGAGCGAGACTGAGGAGGCAGCCAGTTGAGTTGTTGAACCCACAGCCTGTGGGGATTAACGTGGGAAGCCACAGCAATGCGTGCATCAAAGTTGTGAACTGTGGCAACGGTGAGGGTGGAGGGGAGAGTCAGTTGTGGGTGTGTGACTGGAGAGATGCAGGCTGGAACCTGACCTGACTTGGGAGTGTTGTTTACTGAGGCAGAGAATGCTAAGGAGCACAAATGTTTGAGGGGATCTTGTCATACTCTCTTAAGCTACTTGAGTCACTTGCCCTCAGAATAATTTCCTGCATGTGAGTCTCTTTGTTGGGTACCTCAGAGTGTCTTTTGAGTCTCTGTTACCACATCAAGCCTTCTCTCTTCAGCGGAGTTTCCCTAGTTTGGACAGGAATTTGAACTTAATTTGAGTCATTGAGTCTGAACGTGGACAGACATTTTTTCATCATCCCCTAAACTAGTGGTGGTAAACCTATGGCAAGTGTGCAGTTTGTTATCACTGAATGCTCTGAAAGGTTCACCTTCAGTGCCTTAGACAACATAGAGTAACAACTATGCAACCTGGAGGTGATTTAAAGTCTGTGGATGTCTGTGCATAGATTATCTACAAATAATACGCTGCCATGTAAGGGGTTTGAGCAACCAGGGCAAATCCTTGGTGGTCCTGGAACCTGTCCCTTGAGAATGCTAGGGAATGAATGTGTGCCATATTTTAATTGTGCATTCATGTGTCATTGAAGCTGCTTCCCTCTTTTAGCAGTTGTCGATGACATTGCTGTGAACTTCTGTGCAGTTTCTGTGAGGACATAGGTTTTCCATCCTCTAATATATCACAGTTATCTCCTAGTGCTTGTTTGCCCCTGTAAACTCCCTAGACCATGTTGCTCTCCTTCTCCAGGAGCAAGATCAAGACTGTGAGCCAGCAGGTACACCTGAAGACAAGGCTGGCCAGCAGCAGCAGCCTCAGGTGATTGGATGGCCCTCCCTTGGCTTTTAGCGTTCACCCGCTCGTGTCATGCACTTTGGCATCCTTACCCAAGTGCAGTGGGTCTCAGTTGCTGTGAGGGCTCCAGTGGATGGGGCTGCCACTGCTTCTTGTCCCATCTTCCTGTGTTTGTTTCTGTGTTTAGTGTGTAGGACCCTCCTTGGGACAGGTAGGAGGGACATGTGGGCATCCGGGGATGAGAGTCTGGTGCCTGCCAGGGTATAGGGGTGGCTGCTGGTGGGAAGTGCAGCATGGGGATATGCTGGCATATATGGCAGGAGGTGTCTTCACAGGTCACATGCTCTCCCTCCTTGTCTGTTACCCATTTATGCTTCTTCTTGGTGTCACCTCACTGCCCTGGTGTCAGCAGTGCTTCTCTGCCTGCAGGCGGCTCACAGCCTTGAGTTGGAAGCCCTGCGCCTGAGCCTCAGCAACATGCACACTGCACAGCTGGAGCTGACACAAGCCAACCTGCAGAAGGAGAAGGAGACAGCACTGACTGAACTTCGGGAGATGCTCAATGGCCGGCGTGCACAGGAGCTGGCTCTTCTGCAGAGTAGACAACAGTGTGAGCTGGAGTTGGTCCAGAAGCAGCATGCCCGCGAGAAGGAAGCCATGGCACATTGCTATGGGCAGGAGATGGGTACAGCATGGGGCCTGGATAGGAGATGGTATCGCATGTGTGGGTGTGGCTGAGCCCCAGTGCATTCTGGCTGCAATTGGACCTTACAGGGACCTCTTTGAGAGGCTGGCCTGCTCGTTTTCTAAATCACTTTCCCTGTTTGTTTAGTACTTGGTCTGTTCCTATACCTTGGGAGTCTGTGATGCCAGCCCCAGCCCTAGCCCTCATGTGTGGGCAGGTTTCTGACATGTATTAGGGCCCAGGCCCCTTCATACACACAGGGAAGCACAGCTGGATCCTCCAGGCTGTGCTTGGGTCCAGGTTGGTAGTACCCTATCTTCCCAGACCCCGGCTCTGCCACCACTTACCCCATTTCAGTCTCTGATGGATTTGTGCTGATCTGGAAGGTTTGGTTGTGTTTCTCCACCAGCATCTTGATAGAATCTGCCTCTCCATAGATTTTGTCAGACTAGACCCAGGTGGTCCTATGCCTGGTTGGCAGTGCCTTTTCTAATTGTGGGGCCACCAGCTGCTGATCTGAGTACTTTTTAAGTTTGGTAATTCTAGCCGGGTATGGTGGCTCATGCCTGTAATCCCAGCACTCAGGAGGCTGAGACAGGAGGATCATCGTGAGTTCAAGACCAGCCTGGGCTACAAAGTGAGCTCAAGGCCAGCCTGAATGGCATAGTGAGACCCTGTTTCAAAAAGGCAAGGGCCAGGGATCTAGCTCAGTGGCCAAAATGCCTGCCTGGCAAGTGCAAGGTCATGAGTTCAATCCCTGGTGCCACAAAAAAAAAAAAGTTTGGTAATTCTTGGCCTAAACTGACTACTTATACTTAATATGTGCTTTTATGTTTTGTTTTTAATAGTTTTTTCATGCAATTTTTTTAGTTACTACTTTTACATGCATCTTCTAAAAAAATAACAGTTTTGTGGAGAAATAATTCATGTAGCACACAATCTGTCTGTTCAAAGAGTACAGCTTGGTGGCTTTGGCAAATTTGCCATGTTCTACAGACTTCTCCACAGTCAAAGGTTAGTGTACCCTGACCCAGGGAGAGCCTGTGCACCTGGCGAGTGCCTGCGTTCTGTGCCACTTGTGCCCACAACATTCTAGCTTTGTCAGAAAGCTCCCTGCTCCTGGCAGCTCTCCCTGCATCCTGATGAGCCAGTTTTCCTAGTTCCTTGTGATGTTCTCCTGTGTTGCCTCATGCAGTTTCAAGCAAGCACAAAGATGTATTTTTATTTTCCTTCCTCTTTTTTAGTATAAAATGTGATTTGGCTTTTGCCCCTTTTTCCTCTTTGTCAGCCCAGTCTGCCTCCTGTTTGGCCCCTGTTTCTACCATGGCTGAGACTGGGCTGTTAGTGGCTTTCCAGTGGCATGTAGCCCTCAGAACCTGGGCTCCTGGCTCTTTGGCCCCTTCATGGCAACATTTTATCTGTGGCAACTCCTCAGCCCTGTTCCTCCCACTTCTGGAGGCCTCACCACCGAGGTCTCTAGGTGTACACCCTTCTGTTATGTACACATGATGGAGTCTACTCCTGCTGTAGAACCCACTTCTCCAACCCTGCCCTTCTTGCCCTGCCTCCGGCCCCTGATATGCCAATGGTGGACTCTTGATGGTGAGGTTCTGCTAATGCCTCCTTCTTGGACTCTGTCTCTCGGGCAGAAGCTGTGGGGCCTAAAGTGGCCTCCTGCATCTCAAATCCCAGCACCTTGCCTGGTCATGGACACCGTGAATGCTTGTGCTGCAGTACCCATGGTGCTTATGCCAGACGTTTTATGCAAGTTTTGAGGTTTCAGTGATGGGGGCCTCAGGAGCTGACCACTTTCTGCTTTCCTAGGAAGTCCTGGGAATCTTGGTGTCCCTTTGTTGTTGTTGTTGTTTTGTTTTGTTTTGTTTTTTTATATCCTTTGTTTTGGCTAGAATACAGTTTGTTACTTAAACCAGATATCTTGCTGCCCTATTAGCACTGGCAAGTATCCACAGAGAAACCAGCCGATGGCAGAGCCACCTTATCTCCAGGGTGATGAAGACATGGGGAAGGTCGAGGTTTGGTGGTCTGAATGGCTTGTTATATTTGTTTTGCAGCTGAGTTGAAGGAAAAGTTACGATCAGAAGTGGAGAAAAATGCCCAGATGATAGAGGTATGTACAATCAATCAGAATTGTAGTTTTGTAAGTACATCGTTTTCCTTTGTCACCACTCCCCACTTAACTTTCCCTCACCTTGTCACAAGCAAATCGTGGTAGAAGTTATTAGGATAAGTAGAAAGTGAGTTTTTACCCTCGGCAAGGCTGTGTTTGCCAGCAGACGTTTCCTATTGGTTTTTAGAATGTGAAGGTGCTGCATGCTGTGTTCTGATACTTCCCATCCTCATGAACTGTGTTTAGTAGAGGGAGGTGGATGTGGCCTGGGAGTCAGGGTGTGTGTGTGTATCCTTGGATATCTGGAGTGATTGTGTGGTGGGGTGGATGGCCTCCAGCCTCAATTAGTGAAGGCTTCTCCTGAGTCAGGTGTCCTGGCTACTTTCAGGCATTGGGCAAATGTAGAGGTCAGTCTGGGGCTGGGGTTCATGCTTCAGCATCCTGCCTTTCTGACCTGGAGAGTGGAGACTTGTTTCTCAGCATCCATACTTGTTTCTCCGGACAGACCTCAGACCTTGGGCAGAGGTTGGCAAAGTCATTATCAACCTCTGGGTCTTGTAGACACCTGGTGTTGTGAGCCTTTAAGAGTGACTGTGGCATGTACTTTGAATTCCAAGACTGGTGGCCTCCTCCTCTCTTTGGCTATTTGCTTTGTGGATGCTTCCGTGGAAGCAACTGGAGCAGTTGTGGAGGGGAGTGACTGGTCATCAAGAGCCCTTTTCTCATAGTGACAGTTCAGTCCGGGTGCTGTAACTGCCCACTCTTGGTCTTGATAGTGAGATTAAAATGTCCTTATAATACATAATCAACTATTGACCATACTCTTTTTTTCTCTTAAATTAGACCCTAAAGCAAGACTGGAAATCTGAAAGAGAGTCATGCTTGGAAAATCTCCGCAAAGAATTATCTGCAAGACACCAGTCAGAAATGGAAGATTTGCAAAATCAGTTTCAAAAAGAATTGGCAGAACAGAGAGCTGAGCTGGAGAAGGTTTTTCAAGGCAAAACTCAGGCCGAAGGTGAGCATCTGCCTTGACTTCAGTAGGTGTGGTAGGGGCTGTGCATTTCTGTCATTCCAGAACAGAGATCTTGCAGCTCCTGCTGTGCTTTTCCACCCAGGTAACTGAGTGCCAGAGAAACTATAGGAAATGGGCTTGGGGCTCATTGTGGGCTGCCGGCCTCTCAGAGTCCCTAAACCTTCCTGACCTTCATTTCAAAGATGTCTTTTGTATGTTTAGTTACTGAATCACTCCTGAAACAGTGGTGTGGGATTGCTTGCTTCTGATTATTTAGTGCTGTGTGCCCTGTAGTGACCCTTGTGGTCAGGTGATGCTGTGTGCATGTTGCTGTAACGTCTCTGCCTCTTCTCTGGGTGAGAGTAGAGTTGTGCTGAGATAAGATATGGACAGAGCCCACTGGCTGTTGCTCAGCTTTGCTCTTCTGGCCATGCCTGTGGAGTGATGTGCTATCAAGACGCAAGTGCACCCAGCGTGGAGCAGGTCAAGCAGTGCCCCTCCAGGAAGCTATGGCCATCATGCAGTGATGTGCCATTCAGTGTTGCTGCTTGGGAAGAAGTATTATGTGTTGTAAAGCAGGTGGAATTGCGCTGCTTTCCAGTGTCCCTGAAGAGCCTGGAGGCTCAGCACCAGGCAGCAGTTAGGAAGGTACGTGAGGATCTGCAGTTGGAGCACTGCCAGTATTTAGAAAATCTGGAGTTGAAGTTCAGAGAAAAGGAAAAAGAAAAGCAGCTGGAGGTAAGCATGAGCTTATTTATTTATTTATTTATTTATTTCAGTGCTAGGGATTGAACCAGAATCTTTGCACTGAGCTACATCCTCATCTGTTTTATTTTGAGACAGGGTCTGGCTGTGTTGCTCAGCTAGACTTGAATTTGTGATCCTCCTGTCTTAGCCTCTCAAGAGTGCTGGGATTACAGGTGTGTGCTATTATGCCCAGCTGAACTTACTTATTTTTAAATATTTGAAGTATTAGAGAAATTTTAAGGGGTTTTGGAACTGGACCACTTCTTAGTCTGTTATTTGCTAAACTGAAGTACTAAATTTGAATTCCTAATATTTGGTGAAAAAGGCTGTGAAAGGAGAGAGTCTGTGAGGGGCATGTAGTGTTCTTATACTCAGAAAATACATATTCTTTGGAAGTATTCCTGTACAAAATTTCCAAACACTAGAAATGTAGAGCCATGTTCTTTTGACTATAATCCAATAAACAAATTTCTAAAAAAGTTAACAAATAATTTCTCCTGTTTTAATATCTTTTCTTAGTGAAATATTACATATCACATGTAGGAGATTCGGCCAGATCCTATTCAGAGCCCCGAAGTGCTTTTATTACTAAATCTAAGAATCAAGCAGTCCTTTCAAGACTTAAAAGAAAACACAACAGAAACTGAAGCTAGTAGTAATATGCAGAAATTTACAGACCTGAGAAGATTCAGTGTGAGTCCCAGGAGGGGGCACTCCCTTTTCCTGGTCTCTTCCCAGACTTTGTCAGGCTTGCTCAGTGATAGGAGGGATAGGGCTGCTGAGCACCATCTGGTCCTGATGCCTTCCAGGAGCATGCCCCAACCTCAGGGCCAGTGCTACCCTTGCCGCAGGCTGGACTCCAGAGAGGCTGTGTCCCTCAGGACAATTCTCCAGGAGATGGACTGAGAGGCTTGCTCTTCAGCCTGACCCTCCTAGCCTGGTTCGTGGCCCTGCTTTGGAGCCTTCCCCATTGACTTTCAGAAGGACACATTCTTGTTTGGTGACAGAAATGGATCTGTGCAGGGAGTTGTGAAAGAAAACCCAAGTTCCTAAAGGGAAAAGTAAAAGACCCACCCTATACAATCAGATAATACTTTGTAAAACTGACCTTTTACTCCTTTCATTGTATGTCGACAAGTTCTCATGTTGGTGACACCACTAGACATGGCCTCTGTGGTTGCTGCTTGTGGGGAAGATCCCTAGAGGGCCTGGGCATGGGTGGTGCTGACATGGAGGCACTGAAGCCCATCCCAAGAGTTTTCCTTGGCCAATCCTGGTGGCAGCATTGTTCCTGACTTCTGAGACGCAGTCCCTCAGTGGGGCCAGCCTTCCAGCCTATGCTGTGTGGGTCTGTGGGGTTTCAGGGTGCTTTGTATCAGGATGTCGGAGGCGATCTGCTTCTTTAACAGAAGAGTGTGGAAAACAAGAGCCTCCTTTTGAGAGAGATGACTGCTGCAAGCTAATCCCGGCACTGCCCTGCATTAGTGTCCCCAAACCATCCCTGAGCTCAGCAGTGCCTTGTGAGTGTGACCTTTCACAGGTAGGGCACGTGTGGGACCAGTGCTGCAGTGGCAGTGTGACAGCGAGCAGGCAATTGTGGTGTTCCCCGGGCATGGCCCATGCTGACATTTACTGTAAACAAACTAGCCCAGAAGTTAACATTTTTTGTCTTGTTTTGTTGCAGGTTTTTTTTTTTTTTTTTTTTGGCTTTTTGAGATAGGGTTTCACTATGCAGTTAGGTTAGCTTTGAATTCACTTTGTAGCCCAGGCTGGCCTTGAATGTGCAGTGATCTTGCTGCCTCAGCCTCCTGAGTGCTGAGATTACAGTCGTGCACCATCATGCCCAGTGCAGTTTGGTTTTTTGAGACAGAGTCTCACTACAGTATGTGGTTCAGGCTGTCCTTGAACTCAGTATGTGGCCCATGCTGATCTGGAACTCAAGGTAATCCTTCTGCCTGTGCCTCCTAAGTGTGGGATTACAGGTGTGTACCACCACATCTGGCTATGTTGTTTTGAGATTGGGTCTTGCTGTGTTGCCCAGGCTGACTTCAAACTCCTGGAGTCAAGCAGTCTTCCTTCCACAGGCTCCTGGGCGGCTGGGATCACAAGTGCATGCCACCATGCCTCGGTAACTTCTTTGAAGTATCAGTAACTCTAACCTTGGCTTTGGTTGGGTCAGCTGTGGTCATTGCTTTTTTCTGATTGTTACCGCTCTGATTTCTGAGCTGCTCATTTGGGATGTGTTCTTTGAATCCATGCAAGCTGACTTGTACTTGTCAGATGCTGGCCCTGAGGTGTTGACTTTTAACATAGATAACTGCACAGAACATGCAGCATTGGCTTGGGAGTGAGCTCGTGGGGCCTCCATGAGATGATCTCCTTTTCCATAGTTAGAGAATCTTCAAGCATCCTATGAAGACCTAAAGGCTCAGTCACAAGAAGAAATCAAGCATCTGTGGTCCCAGCTTGAGTCCTCGAGAACCAAAAGAGAGGAACTGCATGGTAAGGATTATGTGTGAGGAATTCAGATCATCTAAAGCTAAGGCTGTGTGGGATTTTGTTTTGTTTTGTTTTGTTTTGTTTTGTTTTGTTTTGTTTTTGTGGTGCTGGGGATGAAACCCAGGGCTTTGTGATGCATGGCAAGTGCTGAACCACTGAGCCATATATCCAGCCCCAATTTGACCTTGTCTTAGCCCCAATCTCTGTCTGTATCCAGATGTGGTAGGCAGGTGTGCTGGTCTTTCCTTGGGGTCTGCCTTTCATGACTGCAGGCTATAGGAAAGAGGGACTGATGGACCAGAGGCAGAGCTGCTCCTCCTGCTGCCCTGGCCTGTTGCACCCTGAGTCTTCATCAACACCTGAGGACCCAGACAGGAAGCTCTGATCTGGAACCTGTGAGGCAGTGGCCCACTCCTTCCGCATCGTTAGCTGTTAATCACTGTGGGGCAGCTGGCAGCACTTTCTCGGCCACATGGGCTTATGTTGTTTGTGTTGCTTTTTTTTTTTTTTCCCCTATGTGGCAAATTGTCAAAGACTTGATCTAAAAACACAGTTATGAGCTCACAAATCTGAGGGATATGTCTGGGTTATTTGCCCAGCTTCTCTCCCATAGCTGAAATCCAGGTGTAGATAGCTGTGCACTGCCCTGAATCTACTTCCAGCTTTGTTGGGATTATGGCAGGATCTAGCTTGTGGCTACTGTAGGATCAGTGCTCACTTGCTTCCTTGCTGGCCTCAACTGGACCTGCACTTGTGCTGCAGTAAGGTGCTCTCTTAGGTGCTCTGAAGGCTCTGGGTTGGGGGCCCATTGGATGCCAATCAGGCTATAGGAGGGACATGCACAGGTTCCAGGACTGGGTCCGTTCTCCGGATCTGTACAAGCTTTCCCATCTCCTGGTTTTGAAAATGTGTCACTGTGGATGACTGAGTGCTTCATCCTGTTGAAGAACCTCCCCTGGCTGGAGTGCTGCATCTGGAGGAGCTGGAACAACTTCGTCAGGAGTTTGCACAGCAACAGCAGCGAGACAGAGCCCAGCACGAGTCTGTACTGGAGCAGCTGAGGGTCTATTTTGAGAATAAGTTGAGGGATGCTGAGAAGACTTACCAAGAGGACCTGAGCCTGTTCCAGCAGCGACTGCAGGAGGCCAAGCAAGATCCTCTTGTGGGATCTGTGGAGATCAGGTAAAGGAAACTGCTGTTGTCTTGAGTGGGTTTCTGAAATGCAGGTACTTCGTGCTGGGGGCGCATCTCATTTTATGATCTTGAACCAGTGGAAACCAGTAGACCCTGGTGTTACACGTTGCTCTATGGAAACGATGATGCCGACACCAGGATCCAGTGTGCCCTGAGTGTTCCTCTGAGTTGCTGGTATGTGGCCCCCATGGTGGCTAGCTCTAAATCCAGACCCTCACTGTCTTGCTCCTCTGTGCCATGATGTGGCTGAGCAGAGTGCAGACTTGGGGTCATCTTGTTTTTGTCCGGGGACTTCTTGCCCAGGCCTGTGCTCTTTGTGGTAGGCCTGTGGCAGACTGGGCATGCGAGAAAAGGCATATGTAAAGCTTTTAAATCTGTTTTCTCCCTCAGTTCTTCCTGCGCATTTTTAGAAGACACATCTGACAGGGAAGGAAAAGAACGCCCTGATCGACTTGACCTTCAGCTCAAGCAACAAGAGGTGATTGTCTGATTTTTTTTTGATCTCTGAGGAATGGTTAATTTAGAAACGAACTGTCTATAAGATCCACATGGCCATCCTTCCCACTGATCTGTCCTGTAGTCTTGCTCTTCCATCTCAAAAATCCCTCTGTGAATTTCACAGTCATCCTGTCATGACTGTGAGTCCAGGGTAGTCAGGAGAATGCTGCCACACTTGTCCTGTTGCCCTGTGGTGATCAGCAAATCTTCCTAGTGTCCACACCCTTCTGTATCATGTACTTACATTAGTCTTGACTCT
>RJWT010013754.1:0-21577 GCA_004365215.1 Cuniculus paca | reverse complement strand
TTAAACCAATCAAATCTAAGAATAAAAGCACCATTGGATTTCAGAACCATTTCTCCATATTTATCAGGAATTTTGTATCTTATTGAGTCTTTCAGTTTCTTACACTAGGGAGGCAATGCGGTGTTTACACATGTGTGTTTGGTTTATTTCACTTATGAGTATGGTCTCAAGTCTCATCCATTTACCTATAAAAGTCTCCATGTGATCATTTTTTATAGCTGAATAATAAGAACAACCATTTTGAAGAAAGCAAGACATACTAGGGTAACCATTGTTAATCTCCTGTTGTTATGTTTTGAAAACCTGTATAGCTTGCAGTGTTCTGCTTTGAAATGCTATATTATGTTTGACTCTATTCTGTTTTCTTTCACTTTTTTCATTCTGTTTTGTTTTGTTTTGTCCTGTTTTCTTTAAAATAAAATAAAAAAAATTAAAAAAAAAGAGTTCTTGTCTTTTGTCTCTACAAGTCCATGTGGGATGAGAAGAAAACAAGGGAAGACTGCCCTGCGGCTTCCAGGAAGCCATGTGTCTCTCCTGGAGTCCTCTGCAAAGGATGAATGAACTCATCTCAGATGATCTTGTGTACTCACTCACCTCTCTCTAACCTTTGGCTTTCATCTCAATAAAATGAAGGTCTTGGCAAGTTCAAAGAGGATTAAATGGGATGATGTACATAACATGATTAGTGCAATGCCCATGAGCTGGAAACAAAAAGCAATTATTATTTTGATTCCTTGTGTTTTGTTACTGAGATTCCTTCTGTTTTGTTAACAATGACAAATACCATATATCTGCAGGGTAGCATGCTGAGTCATTGCACCATGATACAACATGAAGAATTAGCTAAATTGTGTGGTGGTGCTGGAGATTGAATCCAGGCCTTTGCACTGAGCTATATTCCCACACCTTTTAATTTAACTTTTTTATTTTCTTTTAAAATTTGAGACAGATTCACAATAAGACAGTAAAGTGACCAGACTGGGCTTGTGAGTCTCATGCTTCACACAACCAAAGTGTTCCCTTTTCCCTAATCTAAGAGACCATTTTCCATATTCACCTGATTTTTCTTTTACTCTCCTGTTTATATTAAATAAAATGTTGCCTGACCTCACAGTAGAAGGACACACTGGTTTCCCTACTTTTATGGTTGTTACATTGTGTCAACTTGAGGAGTTTAGAAGTTTAACTGAGAGACTCAGGAGGGAGCCAGGGTTCTTGTAAATATCCTCATCCTGTGAAAAGGAGGGCAAGGAGATTTTGTGAGTGCTACACCCACTCTGAAGGGGGTGTGTGCACAATACAAGGGAAGAGAAGGGGTTTTGTTTTCCCATTTTGCTGCCTTGAAGTGTTGCCCCAGTGCCATGCCACTCTGCCTTGGAGTCAGCTGATTATGGACAGAAATCTCCAGAAACTGTAAGCTAAATAAACCTTTCCTTGCTTCACTTTGGGTGTCAGGTGTTTTTCTCCCAGTTCAATGAGAGAAAAGTAACTAGACAGAATTTGGTACCAGTAGAATTTGCTGTCTCTGTACCTGACAATGTTGTTCAAGAGCCTCTGGGAATGGCTTGTGGGAAGAGTTTGGAAGGGTTCAGAGATGTCGCCTGAATGTATTGAACTGGAACAGCTTAGGCTGTTCTGCATGGGAGACTTTGGTCAGAGCTCAGGAGACCAGGAGGCTGATAGAGAGCCTGCCGGTAAAAATCAGGCTTGGGAGGTTTCTGCTGGGAGGAAGGACTGCATTGGTTGTTGGACTCCACACCCTGTGTGTTATGGCATGGCAGAAAGTTTGTCTGCATTTTGCTCGTGTCCAGAGACTTTGCCTGAGACTGAGATTAAAGACAGTGAACTAAATCTGGCAGAAGAAATTTCAAGGCAGTGAAATGTTGAAGCTGTGGCATGGCTATCATTGGGGGCTTTTAGCCAGATTTATGTTGTAAATCAAGAGAAAAGAGTACAGCGGGATGATTTAAAGCACTGTGTCTGGCCAGAAAGGAAGCTCCAGTAAAGCTGTGAACTGTAAAGATAGACCTGAGATCTCCATTGCTGAGAAGGAACAATGAAATAGAAAAGATGGCCTGAAGGCATTGCAAAAAGCAGCAAGTCTCGAACCTTTGCAGCTTCCAAACTGCGAAAGTGAAAGACTTTGCTTTGAGGAGAAAGCTTCAGAGAACTATGTTCCAAAATGGCAGCAGAGGCCACACAAGGATCCAGAATGGTGGCAGCATACTGAATCTGTTCCTCTGAATCAGGCTCAGAATGCTCAGCAATCCAGGCACTCAGCCCCTACAGCCAAGAGAGAGGAAAGCCTGGCTACTGCTCCAGCTACCAGCAAACCTCAGTTTCATCCATGTGGTGCTGGTTTTAGGTGCATACAGAATGCAAAGGCTCTGAGGTTAAAAAGGTTTCCACCCAGATTTCAGAGAGAGGGAAGTGTGTGAAGCTGTGAATATGAAGCCAAACATGCAATGGAGACTCCAGAAGTTTGGAAAAGCCAGAAGCATGGATCATCTAAGGAAAGCTGCAAAGTTTTGGCAGAGCAAGCCCAAGAAAGAAGTGATGGGAGTTAACCCCCCCAGAAATGCTGTAGAGGTGAAACCACACAAGCCCTTTGGAGCTCACAATTTGCCACAGATTGCTTCATATGCTGGACATGCAACTATAGGACTTAACATTTGCCCTGCTGGATTTTGAACTTGTTTTGTTCCCAATCCTTTGTACCCTCTTGTTTGTAACTTTTGGAATGGAAATGTTTATCTTGTGCCATTGCATGTTCGAAGTGTTTAACTTTGTCTTTATTTGTACAGGGGCTTGCAGCTAAGGTTTGCTTTACATCTCCATGTAGACTTTGGACTTGAACTTTTCAGCAATGCTGAAACTGTTGTTAGGACTTTGGCAACTCTTACAGATGGGCTAAATGCTTTTTGCATAAAGACATATGCATGAGTCTTTTGGGGTCCAAGAACAGAACATTATGATTCTAATGTAATATAATTTTTATAGACTTAGTGCTGGTTCTTAGGGATAGTTAAGCTGTGTTATAATATACAAGTTGCAAAATGGTAAGAATTAACATGTCTAGATACCTGGAGGCTGATTTAAAGAAATATGTGTGGTTGACAAGTTGACAAGGGGTGGATTGTTATGGTTGTTACATTGTGTCAACTTGAGAAGTTTAGAAGTTTAACTGAGAGACTCAGGAGGGAGCCAGGGTTCTTGTAAATATCCTCATCCTGTGCAAAGGAGGGCAAGGAGATTTTGTGAGTGCTACACCCACTCTGAAGGGGGTGTGTGTACAATATAAGGGAGGAGAAGAGGTTTCTTTTTCCCATTTTGCTGCCTTCAAGTATTGTCTCAGTGCCTTGCCACTCTGCCTTGGAGCCAGCCGAAATCTCCAAGAAACTTTTCCTTGCTTCACTTTGGGTGTCAGGTGTTTTGTCCTAGCAATGAGAGAAAAGTAACCAAGACACCTAGTGAGACCAATGTTAGTGAAAGAGAGGCTGTTGCATTCAAGGCTTTGTCCTGGTCACTTCTACCTGTGACACACTGTTTATATGTCCTATTCCATTTGGTGTGTTTTACCAAAAATAATATAAAGTCAGTGACTTGTAAATAACAGAAATTTACTTCTCACATTCTGTGGACTGGAAGTCGGATCCAGGCACTGGAGATTCATTGGTGAGAATTCTTCTTGGTTTACAGATGGTGCCTTCTTGCTGTATCCTCACATGAAAGAAAAGACATTGCCATTCTTTGGATCTCTTTCATAAAGACATTAATTCCATTATGGAGAGCTCTATGCTGTGCCTTAGTCATCTCCTAAAGGCCCCACCTCCTCATCCATGCACCTGATGGTGGTCATGGTAGGGAATCAGCACATGAATTTGAAAAGACATAAGCCTTCAAACCAGAGCCCTGTTACAGCATCTTCATCACTTCAGTTGTATCTATTCTGTAATGTGTCTGATGCTTGCTCAGAATGCTTTGACTCTTAGGAGATAGGGAACCCGCTTCCTTCATTTCTATTTTTCTAGCACCTATTCCTATGCTCATTCACACCAGTCATATATTTGGCTGAAATTTACTAATAGCTTTTGTTTGTTTGTTTTATGGCTTTGTTTTTTAATGGGCAGCTTCCACTCTCATGGGGCAGTGCCCATGTTTTACCAATTGTTAAATAGTTTAAGTTCTGAGTGCTTAGGTATTCAGTAAGGGCTGCACTGAGTGCATATTACCCTCATGTAGTTAACACTGTTGCTTCTGTTTGCAGATAAGGACATGGACATGCAGAGGAGACATAGGCAGTCCCACATTCCTTCAGCATGTGAAGGGGAGCCAAGGAGTGGTTTTACTTATGCTGCAGCTCCAGTGCTTTCCCTATTTTCTGTTGCCAGCTGTCTACCTTTAATTTTTTAAAGGGTCTTGTATTGAATACTGGAGATATTTTATAACTCAATTTTTATTTTAAAATTGCACACCCTATAGGCAAGAAAAGTCAGATGAATCTGTGCTTCAAGTCTAGTTCATTATCTTATCATCTGCCAGTCAGGCCAAGGTAAAACTTGCAAGGGGATTTCAGGCAAAATGCATGCTAGTTCAACAGTGTAAGGCATTGGCATACAAGTGGAAAGATTGCAGAATCAGTAATCAAAACAGAGTTAACCTTCACCTCTAATTATAAATTTGCTTAAAGATTTGCCTGCATACACAGTGAAAAATACAAGCTGGGCATACATTTTATTCAGTTTATTTTGGAATTAATATTTCTGTTCTCTTAAATTCATATGTTGAAGCCCTAACCCCCAGTGTGGCTGTATGTGGAGACGGGGTACTGAGGAAATAGCTGGGAGTAATCCAAGTGTGGTCATAACGATGGTCCTATAGGATTAGTATACTGATGAGAAAACACAGGTCTCTCCCTCCCACTCCTGACTTCCCTCTCCCTCTTCATTTATATGCACCAACAGAAGGCCTGTGAGGACACAGCAAGAAAATGACCATCTGCAATTCAGAAAGACAGCCCTCTCCAGAAACCGAAACCAGCCCTGATGGCACCCTGATTTTTAACTTCTAGCCTCCACAATTGTGGGAAAATAAGTTATTATTTAAGACATTCAGTCTGTGATATTTCATCAAATAGGTTTCTCCAAAGGAAGCTGGTTGAACTAAGACCAAGCCAAGTGTTATTGATCTATAATATTGTATATATACTGACTGTCTTAGTCCATTGAGATGTTATAACAAAATATCTAAGATTTAATATCTAAAAAGTTTTTAAATTTTATTTTTGTGCTATTACTGTGCACTAATTATATATGTTAATGGAGTTCTGTGTGATATTTCAACACACGTATAGAGTGTACACTGATCAAATCAGAGTAATTAGTGTTACCATCTCCTTATCATTTATTTTATACTTTGAGTCTAAATAAGCATCTCATATCTAGGACTTCATATAATCTGAGATAGGCTATTGTGAACTACACTAATCACACTGTGTTGCAGAACACCGGAACTAATTCCTTCCGCCTAACTGGGTTTGGGTGCCAGTTACGCAACCTCCGGTGATCATTTCCCTGTTGACAACACTTCTGAATCTCTCCTAAACACTCTGCTATACTTAGGGCTGCCTCATTGCAGGAGAACAGAGTAATCTAGTACTTGCCTTTTTCAGTCTAGTTTATTTCACTTAACATGCAGTTCTGCAGTTCCATGTGTTTCACTGCAAATGATAAGATTTTGTTCTTCATGGATAAACAACATTCTATTGTGTGTATGCCCCACATTTCCTTTATTTATTCATTGCCTCAGAAATGTCTGAGTTAATTTATAAACAATGGAAATTTATTTCTCACAGTAAAAGAGACTGGAAATTCAACAGAAAGGCACCAGCCTTGTCCACTGAAGGCCTGTTCCTTCCTTTGTTTTTACTTGGTAAAGGGCAGATCTCTCTCTCTCTCTGTGTCTTTGACTTTTTTTTTTTGATTCTGAGAATTGAACTGAGTATTGCACTAAGCTACATTCCAGGCCTTTTGTTAATTTTAATGTATTCCGTGTAATTTTAGTGTATTGCTAAATTGTTAATTTGCCCAGAATGGGCTAAAACTTTCAATCCTCCTGCCTTAGCATCCCAGAGTGCTACCATGCCTAGCTCCTTTACCCTCTTTTATAAAAGCATTAATTTTCTTCATGAAAGAAGAGCCATCATTATGACTTGGTCACTTCTTATAGGTCTCATCTCTTAACACTATGACATCAAGAATTAGTTTCCATATGAATTTGGAGGGAGGACACCAGAACAAATGGTTATGAGAGTACATATGGTCACATTTTAAATAAATACTGTCAATCAACAGATATTTATTGGGTCCAAGTTGTGTGGTCAGTCATAGTTCTGTAAGAAGGAAATTTGAAAAATGTTTCTGGGAGCATACCAACTTCGACTGAAATTTTCAGTATGTTTATGAACAGATAAATTCTCTTTAATCTTATCTTTGTCTGTAAAAATCACATAAGTGGATAAAAAGATTCTTTCATTTTTGGGCTCTCTCCCATTTTATAAGGGGTAGATATACTCAATTCTGAGTGTTCAGATGTGTGAGGAGTCTTGAAATTTAGTCTTCTTTTAGTTCAGGCAGAAGGTCTGAGGAAGGTGCAAGGATACAATGGATTCCAAAGTTTCTTAGGACATTAGAATTTGTAAACAAGATTCCCATCCCCCATGAACTCCCTGCTTCCTAAGAATACCCTGTCTTTTCCACCTGTAAACCCTGGCGTGTGCTTGCTCTTCTGCCTGTAATGCAAAATTCTTTTTGGCATTCAAATTTCCTTCTTGACACTCTTGATACATATTAACAGAATTTGATTTTCCTCTTCTTTGACCTAAAGACCTAGCCTGTTTTGAAGATAAAGTACCATTTCTTCACCTCACAGAGGCAGAGAAATTATTGCAAACTTTTCCATTTCTGGTCCCTGGCATGGATCTTCACATGTATCACATGGTAGCAAATAGTTATTTCATTTTAGATACATTAGCTTAGCTCTCTCAATCTATTGACTTATATATAAAGAACTCTTTCAATTCTGACTCCAAGAATCCACCATAAATAAATCTTGTGTATAAACATTCAAGTGTATAATGTGAAAACTTCAACCAAACTTGTAGACTATTGTTCAATTAAAATGCTACTAATATATACACATTTTTCAGCAGAAGAAACACAAATGTTCTTGGATGCTGACAGCAAGGGGTGCTGAGGGAGACCTGCGAGTAGGTGTTGGTTCTCAGATTAAAGCAAGGAGGTCTGTGAGAGGTATAGACTCTCTGTGCCCTGACTGTAGAGGGAGAGGATTGCCAAAAAAGAGCTTTGGCTGGACAACTTGTCTTTACATTGTTATGCTCCATGTCTAGCTCACAGTAAAGAGTATTTACTGTCTATAATTATTTAATTACCCTTGCCTATTCTTGTCAACAAATTAAAAGTAAAGTCATTTCTGGTACAAATATCGTTAATGAGATTAGTAGGAAATTAGGAACACTACAAAGCCATTCACATTCCCCATAATGAATTCTGCTGATTAAAAAGGCTTCACAGATGTATTAGTGTTTGCTTGTAGCTGCCTGTTCCCTGAGTTTTAGAAATTCTCTTTCTCCTTCTGATGATACAGGAATCTGGGGATGCATCACTGATGGTACTGAGGAAGGTGTTACAATAGGGAAGTGTCAGTGTGGAATGTGTCTCAGTGAATATGTGGCAGCACCTTTTCTTCCTACGTGAGTGACCAAGACTCAGCATAGAATTAGTCAAAGTTTCTACCTTCAGATTCCCTGTCCAGTGGTCATCTGAAGGCAGTCATATTTGCAGAAGTTCTCCTCTCCTCCTAATGGAGTCTCTGCCTAACAGTTCCCCAGACCCTTGGAGAAAGAGTTGCCAGTTCTCATTTCCTGGTCAAATTCATGATACCTCCTGTTTCCTTTTCTAATCACATCTTCTAACCACATGTCCTCAAGGCTTCTTTCTCTGGCATCATTAGTCTGTGTTTCTTTGCTAGCTTATTCCTCTCTCCCTCTAAAAATGTACAAGTTGACTTCCTGAACAAATCTACTTGAAATAAACAAAATTGCCTTTTCTTGATTACAGGGCAGCTTTGGAAAAATTACACATACTCCCACTGTACTATAGAAGGCAGAATAGAGACAGCCTGTAATAACAAACAACATAGACCTCTGAGTAGCTACACACAAAGGTGGCCAGCACCTGGGAAGATGCTCCAGGACCAATGTCCTTTGTGACAGTGCAGCTATACACATGCATCTCAACAGTCACCCACCACCACCACCACAGTGCAAAGGACAGCAGGAGCATGGTTGCTGGAAATGAAATACTTCCACCCAGAATCCACTCCTAGCTGACTTCTCTTCATATTGCATTGATCAGTGCAACTCACATGACCTTACCAAGGTTTCAAGTAGTTTCCCCTAGGTGACCAGATAACAGCAGAGTGACCAATTCTCCTGGTTTTTCTGGGACTGAGGTCTACTACATCCTGAAAATAAGACATTCTCAGGCAAGAGAACAGTCATTCTAGCTTAAATGAATACTGGCAAATGTACTGCTTTTACATCCTCTCTGCAAGACAGCCTTTCTGAACCTGGGTAACTCTATATGTGAAAAAAAAGAAGCATTGACCTCATAAGTTGGTTGTAATGCATAAATGGCAGGAGTATTACTACATATATGTACATACTTATATATAACTACATATATCTATCTCTATCTCTATACTTATGTTTCTCTCTCTCTCTTTCTATATATATATATATATATATATATATATATATATATATAGACTGTGTTTCTCTCTGAGAAACACAGTCCAGATGCTGAAATATAGCAACATGGGGAGAGCAAGAAGGAAGGAAGTGGGTCCCAGAACCCAGGAAGAATATAAAGTGTGAACAAAGCCTACAGAGAGAGTAAAAAGAAAAACTTAAAGAAGAAGGCATTTGCTGGTGGCACCTTAGCCCAGAGCTGCACTCACTGTGCAAGAGGAGCTGTTGGAACCTGGGGATGCACAGTCATAGTGACAGTGGCTGTTGGCGACCCCAGAGGCCTCTGCAAAGAAACACGATGGTGAAGGAGAGTGGCAGATGCAGAGCACAGCACTGGTTGATGGTGATTGCAGAGGATTCAGTCCTCCTTCTGGAGAAAGAAATTGGCCAGGAGCCATTTTGGAACCAGAACTGCTACCAGCTTCCTCCAGCAGCTCCTAGTTTGGTACAGACCCTTGGAAATTGCTTGGACTGAGCCCTGCCCCCATGTGCATACTAGCAACCATTGCGAAGGTTCCCCACTGGTAGCAAGCTCAGGTTCACAGTCCCACACCTCCCCACGCACTCCACCAGCCATAGGGGAGACAGCACAGGTAGGGAAAAACAATAGACAGACCAGCATCAATGCACACCCAATGACCACCATCAGATACCCATAATTAGCACTGGCTAGAAAAACCAAATGGTCTTGCTTCAGAGAAATTGTAGCCAATGTGGGAAGTCCCTGGGACCCCACTACTCATTTGTCCAGAAGAACCCAGGAATATGTCAAGATGAAGAAGCAAAAGGCAGTCTCTGGCCTCCAACCCAAGCAGCACAAGTCCAGGAGACATAAACACAGAAGATATCAGGAGTCACACACCTGAAATATCCGAAGTGATGTCAACTGAAGTAAAGAAACAACTTCATGAGGATATAAAAGAAATTAGAACAGAAATATATCTTAGGTAAAAGAAGAAATGGAAAACATAATAAAAGAATTGCTATGCACCTCTAAAAAAGACATAGATAAAAAAGAGGAGCATAGGAAAATGAGGGAAACCTTGAATGAACAATATAAAAGAGATTTAGAATACATGAAACAGATTCAAACAGATATCCAGGAAATTAAAAAATCCATTGAAATCTGGCAAAACCGCTTGAAAGAAACTGAAGTTAGACTTTCAAAACTCGAAGAAACGTTTGCAGCTTGTGATTGCAAAAGGAAAGATTTCTTAAAAATAACAAGGAACTAGGAAGTAACAGTTCAATGACTGCAAAACAAAGCAAAGAAACATAACTTAAGAATAAAAGGCGTGAGTGAAAAAGCAGGGGTAAACACAAATGACATCAGAAGTCCATTTACAGAAATAATATCGGACAACTTCCCAAGCAGGGGGAAAGGAAGTGAGGTTCAAATAAGTGAGGGATATAGAACTCCAGCTAGCCATAACCAAAACAAATCTACACCCAGACATATAATAATCAAGATCCCAGAAATTCAACATGAGAACAGAATATTAAAAGCTCTTAGAGAAAACAAACAGATCACATATAAAGGAAAACCCATCAGAATCATGACAGACTTCTCAACACAAACCATCAAGTCAAGAGGCTGGAGTGAAGTATTGAAAGTCCTGAAAGAAAAGAGCTTCCAACCCAGACTAATGTACCCTGCAAACCTTTCTTTCAAAATTAATGGAGAAACAAGATACTTCCATGACAAAGAACAACTGAAGGAATTCCTGACCACCAAACCAGCCCTACAAAGGATACTAAAGGACATTCTAGAGAGAGATAATAAAGACCATGGTTTCAGGAACAATGGCAGAGGGTAAACATCAAGCTGGGGCAGACAATTGAATGGAGAGGAAAATAGGGAGCCAATGGCAGGAAAATAGCATGGCAGAGACAACACAGTGCAAGAGGGGCAGAGCCATTAATGTAAATGGCCTCAATTCACCATAGAAAGAAACACTGGTAGAGTGGATCAGGGGAGAGGATCCATCAATATGCTTTCTACAAGACATACATTTAACTAGAAAGAAAATTCATAGATTGAAAGTCAAAGGAGAGAGAACAATGCCCTATATGACAGGAAGCCAGAAAAAAAGTAGGGGTAGCTTACCCATCAACTGCAGAATGGATAAGAAAGACATGGCATTTTCATACAATGGAAATCTACTCAGCTATGAAGGAAGATAACCTCAAGGCTCTTGTAGGTGGATGAAGGCAACCTGAGATCATGCTCATGGATTAAATGGTTCAGAGTCACATGGGTGAATATCATGTTTCCCAAGTATAACAAACTAAAGGAGTTAGTGGGATCCAAAATGCACAATACATATGGTGAAAATGAAAGGGAAGGAAATGTCTAAAAAGGGAAGGCAGTAGCCATAGTTAATCTATTATTGTGATTTGAAGCCTATATTTTTTCATTGTTCTGTTTAGTTTGGTTTTATTCTAGTTTGTTTTGTTTGATTTTATTATACTTGATGGTAGGGTCAGCTATCTCAAAGATAACAAAATATATAATGGTAGCTATTGTGGATTTCCTATTATCTTGTTTTGAAGCCCTGTATTGCTTTCAGTGTTTTGTTTTGATTGATTTTGCTCTATTTTGTTTTGTTTTATTGTATTATGTCTGAAGCTAAAGGCAACTACTCTCGATAGCAAGAAGCATTGTGGTAGCCACTGTTGTTTTACTATTATCTTGTTTTGAAGTCCTGTATTGCTTTCATTGTTTTGCTCTTTTTTGCTGGTTTCATTCTATTCTATTTTGTTTGATTTTATTTATGCCTGATGGTTTGGGCAGTTATTTTGAAGATAACAAGAGGCATTATGGTAGCCATTATTGATTTCCTTTTACCTAGGTTTGAAGTCATGTGTTATGGTTTGTATATAGATGGCCCCCCCAAACCTCATGTAGTCATGGAAGTGGCTGAATCTAACATTTATGATTGATTTGTTGTGTAACATTGGGGTTGGCTGTGTAGTTCTGCACCCACTCAGGTGGAGCCGACATACAATGTAAGGTCGGAATGAGGGGCATGTTCTTTCCTCTTTTGTGCAGTTGACTCTTGCTGCTTGCAGCCGCCATGGACAGCTGCCCCTCAGTCATGCCACCCTGCCTTGGAACCAGCCAAGTATGGACTGAAATCCCCCAAACTGTAAGAAATAAACCTCTCCTTACTTCACTTTGGGCGTCACATATTTTGCCTCAACAATGAGAGAAAGGTAAGACATGTATCATGTTCATTGTTTTGTTGTAATTGACTCTATTCTATTTTATTTCCTTTGGTTATATTCTCTTCAAAATAAAAAAAAAAGAAAAGAAAGTGATTAATGCAGATTTGGAAGCTAGCAAATCCAAAATTTGTGGGACAGGCCAGCAAACTGTACATCTGTCAAAATCTGGTATTTTTGGTGTTCATGACTTTACTGTGAAGGTAGTCTGGAAGCAGACTTCCTTCCCCTTAGAGGAACTTCAGATTTTTCTCATGAGGTCTTCAACTGGTTGACTGAATACTGCCCACACTACAAAAGGTCATCTGCTTTACTCAGTTAATTACATAAAAATAACTACAACAATGTTTAGATAGGTATTTAACCAAACAACTGAGTACCATAACCTAGACAACTTGACACCTAAAATTAACCATGGCATATACAAACTATCTTCTTAGCATGGTGCTAGCCTCCAGCAAGTATCTAGTAAATATTAAAATCTATTCTTGACTTTTTTCCCAAGTATTTATAAATATCTTTCACCATAGGCAGACACTGATTTTAAACACTCAAATCATTAAATGAAAATATTGTGGAATGATATTTCACAATACAAAATTTCTTCTGCCTTTTTTGGTTATCTGATAGTCCATTTGCTTAAATACATTAGCTGGTAATTGAGAGATTCACTTAGTAAACATTCATTAAATGAACATTGCAAAGCTGGTTGTAGTGGCACGTGCCTGTAATCCCAGCACTCCCAGCATTTGGGAGGCTGACACAGGAAGATCACTGTGAACTTGAGGCAGTCTGAACTACATAGCAAGACCCTGTCAAAAAACAAAACAAAACATTACATGCTTAGGTCTCTTCAAGGCACTAAGAAGGCAGATAAGAAGGTACAGTGCACTATTATCAACAATCCCAAAATCTTGTAAATGGGGTCAGTGCAAAACCCAATTATACTTCAGTGGTGTCAACCTTGTAAAAGCATACACACAGCTGGAGGGAGAGATTGACTTTGCCAAGAAGCTCAAGCACAATTTCCAAGACACTGGTGAGCAATGTCTTAAAAGAAGACTTAGCAAGTTCGTTGATGACTGGCAAGATCACGCAAAAGTGAAAGGAATTCTGGTGTGGTGCAGGATGGTAAGACCCTTGTGAGCTCAGACAGCAGTGAATAGAATGACTTTGAAAATCATATTGTGTCTTTCCACCCATCTGTCTAGAAGCTAGAAGGCTCACATCTGCTTGCAGAGTTTTTTGAACTTATAATTACCTCTGAGTCTTCCTGCCTACCACATATACCTGCCCAAGGCCTCGTGGTCTTGAGACTTTCTGGAGATCTTTGAGTTCATCCCCTTTGTTGTGAGAGCAAACCCTCATGTGCCTCAAGGCTCAGACTGCATGCAACCTTCCTGAGACCTCTTCTGTCTGTCAAACAAACTGTTATTTTTCCCCGTAAGCTCACATATGACTGCAGGCATATTTCTGGGGTGGCACATAGTACTCTGCGAAGTAATGGTTCTTGCATGTCAGTGTCTTGAGTCATAGACTCAGAAATCCTGGAGGGAAAATGCAATGCCTCAGTCATAGGTGCTGGCACTGTGACCAGCACTTACTGGAAGCTGGTAATTAATATATCACAAATGAAAAACCAGGAGCAAAATAAACACTTAGCCATTGCTGAGAAGCAAATGCATTGAAAGTTAGGTTAAATATCTGTGACAATTTTAGAATTAGTATTTTTTTATTATGTCACTGTCATAACTGGTAATGATGCAGAAAAAGACAAATGGGTTGAAATATTCTTCTTGAGCTTCTGAGATGAATTGGATGTTTTCCATTATGTACATCCAAAATGTTGAGTCATGAAGAACAGACCATTGCCTTTTGGATTAATGGAAAGAAAAATGAAAATAAACCTTAGCTATGGCTTGAAAGCACTTGAAATTTGACGTCTCAAACAAACACAGCTAGAACATGAGCTGGGAAAGACCAAGAAAATACTTTTTCTCCTCATTTCTGGAGAAAAGTTATTATTTTTAAAATTTATTTCCCTTTATGTCTTGAGTAGATTTGCTATACATTCGTATTTTTTCATTATTCTTTAAGTTAATTATTGTGAATTTTGATTGCTACCCTCAAAAGGAGTTTTTGATGTATTGATCTCTTTAATATTTTTAATTTTTTCCCTTTGCATGAATTTTTACACATATCTGTCATTTTCTCTCTATTTTTTTAATTTTTTGTCTTTTTTTCCAGCATTTGTAATTTTTCTACTGAATAATACTTATATTGAGTATATGAAAAGTTCATAAATTATAAGTGTAATCTGATTAATTTTTTAAAAATGAGCACATGCATGTAACAAGCAACACAGACCAGAAAATGAACAATAACATCACCAGACCTATAAATCCCTTATACTGCTGCAAACTCATTTTTACCTGACCTTCTAGTAACACATGCAAGTTTTGCCTATTTTTGTGAGTTGTACTGATCAATCATAGAGTATTTACTCTACTGGATCTGGGTTCCTTAAACCAACAGTATGTTGTGATTTACACCCATGATGTGGTACATATATGTTCACTATATATTTTGTTAATATATAATTTTCCTTGTGATTAGTAATAAATATACAGTGATCTCCATATCCATGTTTTCCACTTCCATGGATTTAACCATTTGTAGATTAAATACATTTGAAAAAGAATTACATCTGCCCCAGTCTCATAAAGGTTTTTTGGCTACTGTTCTCTAGACAATACAGTATGACAGCTATTTACCTGATGTTGAGACTCTATGAGGGATAGTAAGTAAAATCTAGAGGTGGTATAAGTATACAGGAGGTTGTGTGTATGTTTGATCCAA
The DNA here is from genome assembly GCA_004365215.1 of Cuniculus paca. Classification (NCBI taxonomy): domain Eukaryota; kingdom Metazoa; phylum Chordata; class Mammalia; order Rodentia; family Cuniculidae; genus Cuniculus; species Cuniculus paca. Next base: position 6,663 of record RJWT010013754.1, on the reverse strand, counting down.
ATACTATATTATTTTACATAAAAGACTTGAGCATTTCTGTATTGTTGGATTCTATGGGAGCTTTGGAATCAATCTCCCATGGATACCAAAGCACAAATGTACCGTGATTTATATTTTTCAACTCTATGATTGATGGAATTTTCCATTTCTCAGTATCATAAGAAAAATACTACTATGAATACTTTTGACTTGTCTTTTGTTACTCATTGGCATGTACTTCTCTTGGCTGTATGTCTAGAAGTGGAGATGTTGACTCATAGCATACGTCTATGTAGACACTGCCAGTTTTCCAGAGTGAAATGAGATTTGCAATTGTTTCACAACCTTACCAATATTTGTTATAGTTAAACTTTAATGCTCTCAGTTCTGATGCTGGGTAGTGATCTCTCCTTTGGTCTGAATTCTCAGGTAACTGATAAATCATTTATTAGTAACTTTTAAATGTTTATTGCCTTTTCTTTGAGGCACCTCAAATTCTTTAGTCATAAATGTTTCTACTGTGTCCTTTCTCACATACTTGTTAATTTGAAAGCCCATATGATATATTTTTGAGTCACATTTTTGTCAAACATGCATCTTGCAAATACTTTCTCTCATACAGTGACTTTTTTTTTCTCTTAACAATATTTCATGATGTAAACCAATATTTGTAATATTATGCTGTCTATATTTTAGTCTACTCCTACAAAATTAGTGACATTTTATATGCTATTTAAGAACTCCTTCCATGGTCAGAGATCACTAAATGACTCTTTTATATTATCTTATAAGAGCTTTGTTGTTTTATCTTTCGCATTTATATATAAGTTTAAAATCTACTTGGAATTGAATGTTTTGTATAGTGACAGGTAGGTGTCAAGATTTTTGATTCAGAAACATTGATTAATTCAATAGATTATCATATTCCAACTGAGTTTCATTGTCACAAGTATCTAAGTTGAATTCCAAACTCTGTTCTATTAGCTTGCTTATTCTTGCAGTAATATGTACTTTCTAAATTATGTGAACAATATGATAATTTTTACTACTTGTACTACAAGTCTTTCAAACTTAATTTGCTTTCCAGACCTGTTTTGGCACAAATCTTGGATCTTTGAATCACAAGTTTTAGAATATTTTTTAAATTTTTACAAAGATATCCACTTTAATACTGATTTGAATTATTTTCACTCTATACATTAAACTGAGGAGAATGTCTATCTTTAGGGCATTGAGTTTATTAAAACTGGAGCATGCTATATATTTAGATTTTATTTAGGTATTACATTAATTATACTTATTAAATATTACTTTGTTTAAAAATGATTTGAAGTTTTCAATGTAAAGATTGAGAACTCTACATTGCATAAATTTAATTATTAATCTACAATGCATAAATTTAATTCTAATTTTTCCTGGAAACTTTAAAATTGATAATTATAAATGGTGTATTTAAAAATTAAATTTCAATTATTTTGAATGAGAAACGACGATCCCATAGATAATTCTGACATGCTTGAATGGACTCTACTTTTTAGGAAAGTTTTAGGCTTATAGAAAAACTAAGAAGACAGTGTGTAAGTCCTATGTGCCTATCCACCCAGTTTCCCTTATTAATACCCTACATCTGTGTGATGCACTTGTTATAACAAAAAAAGTGATAAATTATAAATGAAAGTTCATATTTTATTAAATTTTCCTTGTTTTTACCAGTCTTTTTCTAGACTCCCATCCCAGACACCACACCAAAGTTAGTTGTTGTGTCTCCTCAGGTTCTTTTGGCTGGGGCAGTTTCTCAAACATTTTCATGTTTAAAGATTGATGGTTTCAAGGAGGCTGGTAAGGAATTTTCAGAAGCTCTTATTTGAGATTTACCAGATAAACAGATTGATTATGTAGAATTAGACTACTCTTCTGGGTTTTGGGGAAGTAGACCTCAGAAACAAAATGTCATTTCCATGGCATCATTAAAGATACAGGGGCTAGCTTTCAAAATATAGTTTGTCACTGTGGATGTTGACCCAGCTGAGACAGTCATCAATGAGGTTTCTCTACTGTAAAATGCCTCTTTCTCCTGTTCTTACCATACTTCATTCCTTGAAAGGAAATCAGTATAAGCTGATCAAATACACTGCCCCGCTCAAGTGTCCCATTCTTTGAAGCTAGAATGTGCACATAATTAATTGCATTTTTTTCTGCATGGAAGATATTTCTCTTTTCCCCAATTTGCTTATTTATTCAATCATTTATTTATATCAATACAGACTCACAGATATTTATTTTGGAGTTTGAATACATTCCAATACTACTTTACTTATTTTGTTGCTAAAATTGTCCCAGTTCTGGTCATTGGTAACTCTTTCAGTTGGTTCCTGTGTCTCTCTGACAAATCTCATAAATGTGAGTGTGCTTTGTTTTGATGTAGCACTTCCTTAAATTCTGGTACTGCAATTGCTCAGGGTTCATCTTGTGTATTTCATGCCTTAAAAAGATGTGTGTATACTAACCTTTGTACATAAGCAAGTCTAAAAATATGCTATGCTCTATGTAACCATATGTGTGCATGCATGCATGCGTGTGTGTGTGTATGTGTGTGAGTGCGCACATATCCATTGTTGGATGGATCTTTCTAGTCTCCTCTCGTTGTTTATTTGTAAATGCCCAAGTGAAAAATTTGGTTCCCATAATCTACTCTTTGTTTGCCAATCTAGTTTAGCAGTGTAAGTCTGTTTCTATTTTATGGAAACAACCTTATCAAATGCAGTGTCATGTTATGTGCAGTTCCTTTTGCCTTGGGTCTCACTGACTTCTTTCCAGTTATTTAGGTCAGCACTGCCTCTCTTCTCTGAGGTGGTTTCATACATTCCTAATATGGCTAAAGTCCTCATGACAGTCCACATTCCTTTCTGTGATAACCCAACTTTCTTTTTTTTAATTTTATTTTAAAGAGAATAGAAAAAAAACAAAACAAAGCAAAAAAAAAAACAGAATAGAGTCAAACACAATATAGCATTTCAGAACAGAGCACTGCAAGCAATACAGGTCTTCAAAACATAACAACAGGAGATTAACAATGGTTATCCTAGTGTCTCTTGCCTTCTTCAAAACGGTTGTTCATACATTTACAGACAATAAACTCAACCAAAACAAAATAATATATAACCAGATAAAACAAAGGAGTGAAAGCATTACAGGCCTTCAAGTCAGACAAGAAACCAATGGCTACCGTAATGTCCCCTGTTTTCTTCAAAAGAGCTGTTCCTATCTTCTCACATTTTTTTTCAATTTAATTTCCCACCTAGAAAAACAAGGTGCAGCTCACTGCCACCATCCATTGACCATTAGGTAAACATGTTCTTTAGATTGATGCAAATCTGATTGTGTTTTAATGTGAAAATAAAATTTTAAAACTGTTTTTGGAGTTATTTCTAAACAGAAGTTGTCTCTAATCCTGATGTACTAGAAATGTATATGATGACCTGTATTTAATAATTTTTCCCTTTGATGAATTTCATAGTATGGAACAACACAAAATAGAACATCACATTCTGCACAAAAATAGCACATTTCTCCCTGATCTTCTTGTTGTTCTTGGTGGTGCTGCAGTACTTGTTGGATTCTGTTTCCCTTCCATTAGGCATAGGAAGGCTATATTTTTTAGGATTTGACATTTTCAACCATCAAGAATCACTATGTTTTATAAAAGAATACTACTACTAAAAATGAAATGTTATAAATAGAATGATTCTTTTATTTCCAAAGACTGTTGATGTACCTGGCCAGTGTGAAAATGACAAAAAAAAAAGTGAGATGCTTTGTGTTAAATTGTGGGGATAAGATTTTGACTGAAATCTGAGAGTGACCTCAGGGTAAACACTGCAGCCACAAGACGTACCCACCAGTATTTTGGGGGGGGATGGGAAATGATTTAAAACATATGGTTCAGTCTTTATACTGTAAAATTCTACGGGCTTTAACAAATACAGGACAAATAATGTCATGCATCTAACACATAGTGCTGTACAGAATAATTTTGCCACCTTACAATCCTTTGTGCTTCACTTTTCAACCACGTCCCATTGCTCCAAAACCTCTGGCATTCACTGATATTTTTACTCTCTCCAGAGTTATGCCCATTTCTGAAAGGCATATAATTGGAATCATACAGTATATAGCATTTTCATTCTGATTCTCTTAGTGAAGTACAGTTAAATCTTTTTTATTACATTTTTGTTGCTGAATAACATTTCATTATATGTACATACCATGTTGGATTATCTATTGGAAAGCACCTAGTGACTTCTAGTTGTTAGTGATTATTAGTAACACTGCTACAAACATTCATGTAAATTGGATGAGCATAAATTTTCAAATAAGATGGGCGTATATATAGGAATGGAATTGTTGAGTAATATGGAAGGACTACATTTAACTTTGCATGACCCTGAACATCCTTTTCCGAAATATCTGTATTATTTTTCATTCTCAGAAACAATCATGCTTACCAGCATTTAGTATTAACAGGTTTGGGGATTTGAAAAATTCTTATAGGTGATTAGTGGCACTACACTGCTTTTTAATTTTGCAATTCCAAATGACAAATTATTTTAATAATTCATTTTATGCTTATTTATAAAGTTGAACTTAAATAGTAAGCTTGTAAAATTTCTGCAGAATATTTAGCAAAATTGATTTTGTGCATCACTGTTTAACTCAACTTCATGAAAGAAAGCTTTCAATATTTCATGATTAACCAGTGTGTTTTGTGTGTGTGTGTATAACAGTTTTGTTGCTCTAAAATATGAAGTTGTCACAATTTTTAAATAACTTAACTTGTTATTTCTTTTCTTGCGATGTCATTATCAGGTTTTAGTAACAAGCTTATACTGGTATGATAAAAAAGGATTTATTTTATTGTCATAAAGACTTTTTATAAAGTTAATTTTTTATTTCTTAAATACTTAATTATCCGTCTTGTTTGTTTTTTCTTGAATCAGTTTTAAAAAGTTCTAAAGTGTTTATTTATATGTATTTATATTTTTTGTTTTAAAACCTGCTGGCAAACTCATCAGTTATACCTTCTATTTATGATACAGTCTGTAATATTTGTAGTGACAAATTTTATATTCCTGATATTTGTAATCTGTACCTTCATCATCTTTTTCTTGATCAGTTTTCCAAAATACTTACCAGTTTTTCTATAATTTCAAAGAACTAGAATGTCTATTTATTTTGTCTTTTTTCTGTTCATTTTCTATTTTGTTAGTTTCTGTTTTTTCCCACTTTGTTAAAAGTTTTAACTTTCTTTTCTTTTTCAAATGTTTTGAAATAAACACTTATACCATTGAATTTCTACCTATTTTCCTTCCTAATATATGCACTTAGCATTACAAATTTAGCTAAAATTTCACTATGCAGGTTTTGACAGTCATATTTTTACTGTCATTCACTTCAGAAATCTTCCAATTTCCTTTAGAATTACTTTATTAATCAGTGTTTGATTCATAAATGTGTTTGTTTTTGTTTTGTTTTGTTTTGTTTTTTGGATTTTCTTTTTTTGGTGGTGTGGTACTGGGGATTGAATCTAAGGCCTCATACATGCTGTGCAAACACTTTACCAGCTAGCTATGTTCCCATCTCCAAGTGTATGTCTTAATGTCATTTAAATTATAAATTCATATAAATAGTTTTTTATCTTTTGGTAGTTGCTTTCTAGCTTATTTCAACTATAGTCAGAATATGCATCTAAATTATTTTAATCTTTGAAATTGTTTAAGACTAGTTTGTTGCTTATTATTTATTAAATGTTATATCATTGCATATTAGAAAAAATTGCATTTCTTGAAATTTTTAGGTACAGTATCCTATATATGTCACATGGGTAAGTTTATAAATTACCGTAACCAAATATGTAATTAAGCTGTTCTGAAATTGGGTTGCTCACTTTATAATACCAGTTTGCGTTAGCTCTTCTTTGTTCTTATTCCTAAAATTTACTTTCTTCAGGGGTTCCTGAGTAACATCTGGACTACTTGATAAATTTCTTCTTTCTTGACCACCAAGAAATCTAAATTTTATGTCCCCGGCATAACATTAATTTTACTCTGTTTGGGGTTGCTCAGGTCCTCGCTCTACTGGGCGTGACCTCTCATTTATGTTCTCTTGGCTTCATCTACCTAGGAATAAGCAAATGCTCTGGATTATTGAAGACCCCTGCAGTGGGCTCCAGTCTCAACTAGGTATCAGTGCACACAGCAAGAAGAAACAGCAAGAGACAAAATAAGAAGGCAGCAGGAATCTGGGGTGATCAGTTGTTTGCAGGGAACAAAAGGCCACAAGGCAGACAGAACCTTGGTATTCATAGATCACCTTGGCACTGGGGAAAATGGCTGCTGCATGCACTGAACAAACGGCTGGCAGGCGCAGCTCATAACCGAGGGAAGGAAGCATTCTTGCAAAAGGAATAGGGACAGCCAGATTTAGGTTACGCTAAAGGAGTAATCTGCTTTGTAGCTGATTCTTGAAGGAATTTTCCTCTGGATCATGTAGGCCTCAGTGGAAACATTCTCTCATATCTTCTGTCATGAAGACAGGTTCACAGCCTCGGCCAGACTCACTAAATAAACTGAAAGCCAATTTAAGGAAGTCACCTCCTTTCATCCTGCACTGCACGCAAGTAAGCAC
>RJWT010013753.1:0-21573 GCA_004365215.1 Cuniculus paca | reverse complement strand
ATCTACGCGAACCAATGATGAATATATACATTATGCATTACAATCATATACTAATAAAAACACTAAAAAAGAAACTAGCTTGGAAATCTTCATTAGTGAAGTAGTAATACTTAAAATTTATGTCTTATAAAATCATTGATCTGGAAGGGATCTGAATATCAAAGAGTTATTCTCCCTGATGGAGAGCAAAAAGACTTAAAACAAAAAAATCACATACTATAGCTTTCCAATTTAAGAGCGCTGGGAGATTCTATTACTGTCTTACACTAAACTGTTACCCAGAAAATTTCCCGTATCATCAGTCTAAATCCCACAGGTTATTAAAAAATCTGCTTCACTTTCCATGCCTGTACTATTTTATTACCATTTACAGAATAATGAAATCAGAAGTTCTCATCTGATGTTGTCAGTGAACAAGACTGACCCACAAAGAGACTCGCCTGAGCCTGTTTCCTGTTCTCAGACCTCATACACTCATCCGGCCCTCAACTCAACCTCAAATGAGAGGTAGGAAGCTATGATTTACTTGTGCATGTAGGCTAGGGATACAGGATACTTTCAACCTACAAAATTTACAAAGTCTTTAAGAAATATAAGAGGCAATGTAAATAGGTTAACAGCTGGCAGTAAAGTCAATAAGCAAAATTTATTCTTAGCTGAACATGCTCCCAAGATCTCAGGATATTTACAACTGATGACCATCCAAGACAAATCCAAGGACGTCTTTTACCTGGACACTTAACACGTTGAGTTCAGTCTATTCCTTCACATCTTTTTATCTTCTCAAGCATTAATGATGTTTGCATTTCATGTAGTCCAGCAGAAATCAAGTCAAGATTTATGTATCATGTTTCACTTCGCAATACACGGATGGAGGGAGACCACCAAATCCTAACTAAAATCTTTTTGCCAAAGGATAATAGTGCCATTTCAGTGTCAGTCACTGAAACAGCAGTATGACAACAGGTAGAAGGAATCAGTGAAGCTTAAACTTCAATCTAAATACCACAGAAGACTCACCTGAGGTTTCATCCACTCTCTCGTCCACGATGTGATCCTTCTGATGCACCCACTCACTGTTGCACTTGAAATAGATCTGGGTGGCGGGGCTGGCTTTACAATACAGGTTCACAGGCTTATTCTTCACAATGTAAGCTTCTTCGGGCTCAATAAGGAAATGCGGCAGAGGTTCAGGTGGGTCTGATGGAAAAGTTTCTGGAAGTTCGTGAAAAAAGTCGTCATCTGATAAACAAGAAAGTGAAAAAATAGTCAGAACACAATAACTTGCTGCCAACTTGCAATTCATTTTAATACAATGCTTTATTTTAACTAATTAAGTGACTTGAATGTCTGTTACGTGTTAGGTCTACTAACTAGTTGCTCAATTAAGGATCTAGATTATTACTATTTTCATTTCTGCACATGCACAGCTCAACATCAGGGAGAATAAGTTGTTCAAAAATCACAGGTAGCCAATAGCAACACAGGAATAAAAACTCAGGTCTGTCTGCTCAACAATTGCGATCTGTGTAATAATTACTGCACTTCCTAAAATATAGTCATTCTTAAGAGTTGAAACAGGAAACAGCATTAGAGAAATTTGTTTGCAAAGCATGAGGTTCGTTGGTAAGCCTTATATTTTTTGCAAGTAGAAATACTTGGAAAATGAATTAAAGAGCTTGTCAAAGGTTGCCACAGTGTGAAACATTCAGCAAAAAATATGTATTTATTGAGTCCAGAATTATTCTAAGCACTGGGAATACAAATATGACAACATTAAGTCAATCAATACTAAAGTCACAGGAGGACTGAGGCTGTAAGGCTGTTAGGTTTGGTTTTGAAACTACATTTTCAATGTCACACGGTGTCATCTGACTAACAAATCTATTCTCATTAGACTGTTACTGAGGATTATCACAAAGTACAACATAATCATTTCCCAGCACACAAAATTAACATGTATACTGCTTTGACCCTGATGTTCCAAGTTCGCTGAATAATCCCAACCTAAAAATTATTTGACATATGCACATTTGTATATTTTAAACTTAGATGTGCATGATTCCAAATTTAAAAAAAAAAATACACATCCCTTTATGTAAAACTTACTACCATGTTTTATAGAAGTCAAGGGAAAAGGAGCCTTTCCAATACACCATAAAAAAAAAAACCCTAATAATTATCTTCCTATGAGGGATAGAGAAAATACAACCATTATTAATTTCATAAGTACACTAATATTCAGCATTAAAACTCCCAGGTCAAACTTAAAACTTACAAGTTCTTTTAAAGTACACAGATGTATTCAATTGCAAAGGTATGCAATTGGTACTTGATCACTGGTTTTCTCAGATACTGCTTTGAAACTTATTTCATTACTCATTCAGCAGTTGGCCCACTTTGGGAGACATTGGTGAAGTGGACATCTGTCCACTAAGAACCTGGCCAGGACCTTTCCCATCCAGGTCACAGAATGACTATCAAATAGTAATGACATTCAGCACCTGCCAATCTGTTTCGCAGTAAACAGTGGCTTCATTTCCATCATGGACCAAAGCAGTTTTCAAAGCTGTTTTCACAACCATCACTTCTTAACCCTGGCATGTAATTGATATCTCCTGCAGCTGCTTTTATTTTTCTTCTTGCTCTAATTCACTTTCTTCTGGAAGGACATCATTTCTAGTTTTTTCCAGCGCTGAACAACAAGGACCCAAACTCTTAGCTTCCTAGAGTATAACCTTGTTGCTATCAATTTCAGCTCCTTCAGTCAACATGCAAGAACACTCCGGACTGCTTAAAGAAATACAGTTCAGGAAGGTAAAAGGCAGAGAAACTGAACTATTGACAGATCCATCACGACATAACTGATGCTTGAAGGCCTTCTCCAATCTTTTTTCTTCTAGAGCACTTACTATTGTATGTGATGATGTGCAGTGCTGGTGATCAATAGAGCTCCATAAAACATAAGGCCCGTCTTCCACAGATCATCTACTGTGTTTAATTATTATCACCCATGAAGCCAAATGAAATGGCAAACTAGATTCTTTATTGTTGTGTATGTTTCTATGCACAAAAAACACATGAATGTACTTAATAACTACATATTTATTTCAACATGCAAAGTATGAAAAGTCTTAGTCTCAGCCAGGAAGTGAAATTTGTTCCTGTTCCTTTAAAAAGTATGATGAAAAGATACCACGTGTTTTGTTCAATAATACAGTACAAGTATGTATAGTTTCACATCCTGTGGAAAGAGTTCATAAAGACACTGCACATCGACTACTCTGACTTGCATATGTGTAGTCCAATTATTTTATTGCAAACTATTAAAACCACGGGAGATGAGCAAGTTGCATATACACTTTCAAATCAAAAGGGACTCTATTAAGCACTGGGATAAAAGTAGTGATTAATAATATATTTTAAAAATGTATGAGTAAGCTAAGTTTGCATTTCTTTAAGCAAAAATGATCACTACATACAAAGATAAACTTAAGATTTTAGGCTTCACACATTATTGGCTTTTCAAGATACCTGTTAATACTTAAAATGAAACCTATTAAGAAATGATTTCTATCATTATAAATGCTTTAAAGGATGCATGAAATTGTCACAGAGAAACTCATTATTTCATTTAGCTGAAATGCACTAATAAAAAAGGAAATGTGTTTTCTTTGTATGCTAGGTCCAGTGTTTGTTTACCTGCCATTCTAGTTTCTGTGGAACTCTTCTTCTAATGTTGCTCTAGAGAGCTGTTTTAACCAGGAATAGCACAGTAGTTCATTAACATTTCTTATTAACAGTCAGACAGTAAATTCCCAGCTATGGCCTAGATGAAGTCATATTAATATGGCATATCACTTCTAGTACTATAATTGACATGACGTTTGCAAAGAAAATTCAAGAGCTGGAATTAGTATACATGTATGGTGGAATAAATGTAACAAAATCCAGATGGACTGGTTATTAGTGGGCTCATAGGCTGCTGTGAAATTCTTGTCTTCTCCACTTGCAACACATGATCTAAAGACTCTTCCCAAACAATGAAGAGAACTCTCTATTGCCACGTGCGGCATGCTAAGACAACACTTTACTCAGTTCCTCTCTGTGAAAATGCCACATTTTGGCAGTAATTTTCACAAAGTGGCATTTTAGAAATTTTGTCTTTAAGGTTTCTTTTCTACTGTATCTGTGTATATTTAATGAGGAAAAAAATGATCCACTGCAAACATCATGTATTCCATATGGGCATCTATATGCTCTGGACCATGTAATTGTTCCTAACATAAATGGAGGAATTTAATTTTCAGCTCTAGTCAACAGTTTGATGCAACTGTTACCAATTTTTCAAAAACCAGAAGTACATAATAAACATTTAACACCAGAGTGAAAACTGTCTGAAGGCAGGGCCTGTGTTGTTTTTCATTTTCATTTTCCTAAGTCTAGTATAGTCCAAGGCCTATTTTATTTTATTTATTTATTTATTTTTTATTTTTTGCGGCACCAGGGATTGAACTCACGACCTTGCGCTTGCCGGGCAGGGGCTTAGACCGCTGAGCTAGATCCCCAGCCCTGTTTTTGAGACAGGGTCTCACTATGCCATTCAGGCTGGCCTTGAGCTCACTTTGTAGCCCAGGCTGGTCTCGAACTCACAAGGATCCGCCTGTCTTAGCCTCCCGAGATTAAAGGGATTAAAGGCATGAGCCACCATGCCCGGCCCAAGGCCTATTTTAAAAAGTCAACAAAAATCTTGTAAAAGCACTAATATTAATCTTATGAAAGCAATTTTTATCATTTGTAGAATATTCATGAGGTATCTTGGAGTTTATAGTGCCTCAAAGTCATTTGCAGATTGGAACTATCTTAACTATAGTTATATCCACAAACAACAGTGGTTCTAAAACTTGTGTGGGCCTGTGCAAAATGAAAATTCAGAGAAATTCTGAAATGGGGACAACATAACATTAAAATGAAGTCCTAGTTCCATGCAATAGCACAGGTCATCTAGCCACAAATCGGGCCCTATCTACCATGTCAAGAAACTAAACATGTCACTTTATAAAAAGTCTGACAAGTGAAATCACCTCCTTTTCAGTGGATATCCATTTGAGAGCATGTTTGGTGCCTCCCAGATTTTTGTGATTGGATGGGATCATGATGTTTTCTGGCTGAGAAACTCAGCTCCCACCCATTCTCTAAGCAAGCATGTTTGCAGCAGTGTGCAGGGGAAGGTGGGTGACTTTATCTGCACCTGGTTTTTCCTTAGGCTGCACTCCAGGCCGCATCCAGGGCTCATCCCTGCCACCTAGATGCTAACTTCTTCAACGCCACTAGAGGACCTTTCAGTGCATGGAAATAAGTGTCTACCTTGATCACGGATAGACTACCATTTTATATGTAAACCACTTTTCTGATGTTATTAAAGTCATGCTGCAAAACTTGAAGCTATAAAAGAACAATTCTGGCTTTTTTCCACAGGGAGATCAGTGAATGTGTCTTCTTACCGCTTTACTTCTCAATATAAATATCTGAAGCGGTGATACCAGAGTGATAATAGGAACTCAATCTGTGAACAACAACTTCGGATGGTGAATTTATTTCTGGGACCATGTTACAGTTATCTTAAATTGTTATATTTTATAAAAATGCTTAAGTTCCCTGCTGATAGTGACTGCATTTCTCTATTTAGGCTAAATGAATTGAATAACAAAATTGCTAAAAAGGTTTTCTACAAGAGGTTCGTTCAAATTAACAAGGTAGAATTTCCAAAGCTGCTTTTTTTCTGAACACTGACTTCAGTATCAACTTCAAATTATAATTGTCTCTTCTGATTTAGATGTAGCATTATTACTCATTTTTCTCTCTTCTAACATTTGCCTTAATTTTGTGCTTCCCACTATTACTCAAGAATGACATTAGGACAGCAGAGCCATTTTTAATCTTGATATCAGTAAATCTCAGTATTTCCTTTTCTCTTATCTCCTACAGGCATTTGCTTTTTCATTTTTATACAAGAAAAGAAAGCTTTTCACCATGTATTATTTTTATAGGCTTTCATTCTACCTAATTCTTGACAAGAAAATATTATGCTATGAACATCAATCTAGGAAGCTAGTTTTATTGCTCTATATCAAGCCTTAATTTTCATGAACTTAATACATAAGTTTCTACATTTCTGAATCATAAGACTCAAACTATTATTGCTTATATTATAAAATATAGGACCATTATCTCTTTGTCTGAGACTTGAAGCATATTCTTTTGAAATGGAATTTACTTCCAAATGATTCAAGAGCAATTTAAAATGAATGACTGCAAAGCTAATTTTATCTGCATTTGGCTACCCATCCATCAGAGAGATAATTCATGATATATTACAACAAAAGGCAGCTGGAATTAACTATTTGAATGAGACTCCAGCTTATTTTTAATATTTTGATTAAAATATTCTTCAAAAGAACAAAGACTATAGTTGGTATTTCAAGAAACATATTACTGGATTCATCATTTAAATTCAAGTAGTTGAATACATAATGCCTTCAATGTATTGCAAATTTAGAAGTATTGAGTGAATTCTAACTTCAAAAGAAAAAAAATTTTTTTTCTTTTATTTTTAAAGAAATGCTTGCCAAACATGCCTAAGTGTTATTAGTAGTGATCTAAAGTTAACATGATATTTGACATGCAGTTATCTTTGAAACAGAGGCACCACTCTCTACTCCAGTTTAAGCCTTCATGACCTCTGAATTCTACTGCTTGTAGAATCCTCCTATTCTCCTGCATACCTTCTCTACCTCTGCCCTTTTCATTATAGAAACATTTTCAAAATCACTTTTTTTCATCCAATAATTTAATAAATGTAACATAAAGCAAGACGGTAAGTGATTTTTTGCTCCACAAATTAGTTAAAAAATACTGAATGATGAACTAAAATGTTCATTTGTATACACTGTCCAGAGTACAAAGGGTACCATAGGAAAAATAATTTGACAATATAGCAATTCAAACTCTGCCCACTCCAAATAGGATATTTTTCTTTTTAGAAATCATTTTATAGAAGTGATGTAAAATGTAAAAACATATGTACGAAGATGGTCACTGTGATATTATTAAAAACACATGATATTACAATAAAAGACTGTTGAAATTACTTGAATGAAACTGAGAAAAACTCATCTCCTACTGAAAAATGCATTAATAATTTCTAAAACATCTGACCAAGAGCATGCTGTCCAACAAAAATAAGGAGGCAGAATTGTACGTGTTGATCTACAAGAACATCCATTATTTACTAAGTAAGTAAGGCAAGTTATGGCTAACTTTGACATAACTTTATGTCATTTTAATTGAGATAGAATAACAAGTCACAGGCCATAAAAGGTACAGCACAGACTCTGATCCTCACAGACAGTTAAAGTCATGACTTCTGGGGGAAGCGAAGGCTTTCAGACAGGTTGTATTTTTTTTTTAACATTTTCAAATCCTACCTTATAGATGATTTCTATTTTTTTACCTGTTTTTGAGATTTTATTTAAATTAAGAACTAGAAAAATTAATTCTCACAGGCAACCTATCGTTTCAGCCTAGAACAGTCTAATAGGTTTCTTTACTAAATTCAACTTCCCAAATAAATAACTCTGACTCCACAAAATTACTGTATGTCTCTGTTAAACCTGTGTTGACAGATCATGTTAGCTGTGAGTGTACAGCTTTTATTTAATTCTCCTGTCTTCATCTCACTTTCTTTAATTTTCCATTACCCTAATTTCCTCATCTGTGTGACCTCTAACTTTGAACTAACATAGTTTACTATCTTTTCCCTATTTGTTTGAAAATCAGTATTAGTTGGTCACCTTCTACATGTTAGGACTATCCTAGTTGTGGCTGAAGCTATACTTTCCCTTTCAATGAAGTCTTTTGCTTATAAAAAGAAATCATGAAAGAGAAAGTATTAAATTTGTGATAAAGTGAGTAGTCTATTATTCTGTAAATATAATTTATAGTTCATTAGTATTTGATTTTCACTTTATAGTGCTTAACTTTAGGATGTCAGAAAGGCAAAGAGCCTTACACAGTGAATGATAGAAAAGTTCTATCATTTTCTTATTCCCTATTAATGGAGAGTTACAAAGGCTGTAACCCTCAAAGACTTGAATAAAAATATCATGGAGAAAAACATTACAAAAATTAAACAATGACTGACAGATAAGCAAGACTGACAGATAAACTTGAGATTGATCTTTCCCAGTTAGGTAGTAATGATGATTCATAGCATAGAAGGTTCTAATGAAGATGTGAACGTTCAGCATTATAACAGAGTCATGTGACACATGTTCTCTTTCCTAGAAAACTCTCTCATGGTTACCTGCATGTTTCAATGTGGCCAGAGTACAGTGCCCAAGTAATTTAATCAACCTGATTCAATCACTGATTTAGATACTGTTGTGACGGTAGCTGAGGTTGTGGTTAAGTTTATAATTAGAATGACTTTACGTAGAGGAGATTGTCCTAGATAATCTGAATATGCCCCATTCGATCAGCTGAAAGGCCTCTGAAGCAGAAATGAAGATGCTTTGAACAACACTGAGACTGGGTTTCGATTTAATCCCTGGAAACTGCAGTCTGGCCACTCTGATACCATCAGACCCTCCCTCTACCTCTATTCCCAGGCATCGATTAGCCCTCACTTGTACATCAGACACCAAGAAAAATCCGTCTCCTGGGAAGGCCCCCCGGACACAAGTCCTCACTGTCCTCTCCCACAGA
This sequence comes from Cuniculus paca, assembly GCA_004365215.1. Taxonomy (NCBI): domain Eukaryota; kingdom Metazoa; phylum Chordata; class Mammalia; order Rodentia; family Cuniculidae; genus Cuniculus; species Cuniculus paca. The sequence continues at coordinate 12,807 of RJWT010013753.1, read as the reverse complement.
AGGTTGCTCACTTTGTTCACATTTATCCTCTATTGCTCACAAGTTCAGAGGGTGAAGGACAGTAGTTACTCTATTCATTTCTGTATAACCGACATCTACTCCCGTGCTTGGCATAGACCTCAAAGACTTCTTTTCTCTTTCAATTTGTATTGTTTTGAAAGGGGTTTCGTAGAATAAGCCAGTGTTACACAGGAACTAGCCTGAAATTCAGAAGGAATCCTCTTGTGAAAATAAAACAGAAACATTCATAAGAAAAAGGCAAATCTTTAATGTGCAAAATACAGATCCAGTTCCAGCATTAAACACAGTATACCTGTTTTCTATGCAACTTTCAGTGCCATCTATCACAAGAGATGCACAGACTCAGACTCAATGTGCTCCTTCGCTAAATTATCAGTCAGCTCTAAAGCCACAGAGTGGGAGATGACACCTCTGATCCCGATGCCCCTTTGACCTCACAGCCTCTTTAAAAAGACATTAGGCTTCACTGGACCACCCTGCCCTTGGAAACGCCCTCCTCTCTCGGGGACCATGCATTAGCACTACATTGCTTCCCGTGCTACCTCTTCAACCTCTCTGTCTTCTTCAGCACCTGAGTACAGTCAGATACCAAGGTTTCCCCTTCCATCTCACCCCCTGGCATCTCGTCCCAACAGTGGCATCAATGATCGGATCATGTCATACAACCTTCTACTCAACTCCCCTGCATCTTAAACCCTTTGACGCCTTTGCAGTGACCAAGGCTGAAATCAAGCACCGCCCTATCTAGTGGCTGCTGGCCTCTGTCCCATTCAGAGCCTCCTGTCCTTGTCATCATGCAAGAAACAGACAGCTATTTCTCTCTGTATCCACAGCAAATGCCTGCCTGCCCTGGAGCATTTGCTCTTACCCTTCATCTGCTAAGCAGGACATTCCCTTTGCTTCTTGGCTCCTAGGTTTCAGCTCAAGATATCGCCTCGACAAAAAGAAATTCATGATCACCAATCTCAAGTTGATGCTTCCTTTCAAGAACATTTCGATTTCTTCTTTTCATCTATCATCATATCCAAAGAGCTTGTTTACTAAATTATTTTCTTTCCTCTCCTATAAAACTCCAAGCTTTATAGCATCAGATTTTGTCCAACTTGTTCAACACTGTGTCCTCAGCACCGTAATCAGATGAACTCAGCTTCCCTCTAAAACTAGCTTTCCTTTTCAATTTGGCTCCCATTTCTGACTATTAGATCATTTTCACTGTTACATGACTTGCCCTAAACTTTCCTTTCCATTTCATCTAAACTACAACACTTAGTACTAACATTAGCAAATTGGCATAGAATTGAAACAGGTTATGTTTGAAATTTTCAATATTCCACAAATCATGTTCCCATATTTATCTAATTTCTGACTTATTTACCATCACTCCATCAAAGCCAAATTTAAGGATTCTGTACTACGTGTAGCATGTAAAATTGTTACCACATTCATACATTTACTCTTCACATAATGCTTTAATCCAAATTGAGTCTTCAATGGCTATCTATCTCAAAGCTATCAAAGAAAAAAATAAAAAAACTACTCATCTTCCCGAATAAAATCATTTCTTGCTATTCAGCTGTAAAACTTTGTGATGCAGTTTGAGATTCTCAATCATTTTTAATGCAAGACAGAACTACCATGGCCGTAGGAGATTCTACGACTTTGTCTTAATTGAAGTGAACATATCTAAAATTGATTTCTTGCTTTTAAGATCTATGAAGAAAATAATTGCTATTTACATAGATTATGCATTATGATAAGTTAAATTCTTTGAATGTTATCTATACCTATCAAAACTTCACAGACACTTTTAACTATTATGGTCATTGTCAACTATATGCAAAATGTCAGAACAAAAAAACTTCAAGTGTCCACAACACACTGAGCAACATACTAATTTTTTAAGCAAAAATGTGTGAGTTGGTTCTCAAAAAATAATTCATGATTTATAAATAAAGGAAACTGATATCAAATATCAGATATCAGTATGCTAAGCTAAAATAGTGAAAGCAACAAATATCACTGAAGAATAAGAATTAAATTCATAATATTGAAAAATGAAAAGAGAATATGTTGAAAATGAAAATACGTGGTCTGTGTTGTAAAGTGTTCTTTCTTAAGACACTAAAAATACTTAAAATCAATAGAACCAAATGCTTTAAAATACATATTTAAAAGATATAATCATTGGCTGGGGATCTAGCTCAGAGGTCTAAGCGCCTGCCCGGCAAGCGCAAGGTCGTGAGTTCAATCCCCGGTGCCGCAAAAATAAATAAATAAATAAAAGATATAATCATTAAAAATTCTAATCTGACATTTCATACAAGTTAGAAATTGTTTGTGATGATAGTTATTCCTTCAATTTAGTGAAATGATTACTAAAACAAATGGAAAACATAGTACTGTGTAAGTCCATGAGAGTTCATGAGCAAAAGATCTTTCAAAATCATAAAATCTTAAGGATCATAGAAATTGTCCAAAATCAGAAGTCTAAGTTATCTCTATTTCCTTGCCCTCATTTCCAGCATAAAAATTCAGTACTCTACACTGTATGATCCACATCAATCCGTAATATGCATTTTTGCTGATTCCACTATTATCATTTTTTACCATAACATTTTCAATACCTCTTACTAGTCTCCTTTACCTCCTGTCTAAAGGCAAGATTTTACTGTCTTTTCTCCAGTTAAACTCCTACAGCTCCTCCCTTCCTATAAAATAAATCCATGCTGGTCAGCATGATATTCAAAGTCTTCCCAATCTGAATTTTGCATATTATTCTATCCCAATTTGAGCTTCTAATTTACTCGATAACTTATTTGTATGTTACGAATTGTGACTCAGTAATAAAATTACAATACTAAGGTATTTTAGTAGCTAAAACTCTACTTAAGAAATGTAAATGTGTATGGAAATATATCTGAATACACATACAGCATACAAAAAATACAAATGGGATTGCGTTTAACATAATGTTTATGCTTTGGCCATTGCCTATGTAGTAGATACTCTCCCTCCTTGGAACTGTCACTTACAAGCAAGTGGTTGCTATCACAAGCCACTATATGCCAACTACTGTCCTGCAATTTTAGTACAAGTTAACATTAACCAGTGTTTAAGAGAAAATATTGCTATAGATTAATAGATTTGTAATGTTTAAATGACACCTGAGTTTCTCCAGATGTTTTATGATAAAAACACACATCACAATCCTTACTAATGTCATTGCTATCTTTAGCTCTGGTTGTTGAATTCTCAATCTATGTATGTAGTCTTTTGTAAAGTCATGGTTTCACATACAACTCTGCAAGGCAAGGATTAATTCTGCTTGTTGAGTGACAGTGTTGATTATGAGCTATGACCTTCACATTTTATCATTTCTGACGGAACAAATGACATTGTCCAAAAATGTATTGTTTTGAAGGATAATATACCCAGTACACTGAAGAAGACTAGAAATGATGAAGGATCCCAGCAAAGGACAGGACTGGTTAGTGTTTCACATTTTTACCTTCCCTGCCACTGGAAATCACAACGCTTGACACCAGGTCACCAAATTATTAAAGCTTCAAGCAGCAACACTTCCTTCTCCACGTGAGGCCTTGCTTCTCCTTGACACATTACTCCTGCAGCCCCTGCAGGCTCCTGGCCTTTCTCCCTCCCTTTAACCTCCATAACTAATTAAATCTGGACAAGTCTTTGGTGAAAATAGTTTCCTTCAAAGTTATTCATTCCATGTTCCCCTCTAGGCATTTTCTGTCATTTCAATCCAGTCTGCAATCTTTACATGAAGTTGAAAGAGGTGAGTTATTTTTATAAGATAAAAATCTCTCAAGACCTAAATCTACCTCGATGCTTCAGATAAGTGCTAGACTTTGAAATACGACAAATGTCTCAGCAGCCACGAAATCCTTATTTCTAGAAGTTTATAGGTAAACAAAAAGTTCCAAGGACTCTGTTCTTATTTAAAAGTAAATTTTTAAAATTTAATATTTGGATGTAGCTTTACTTGAGGTCTAATTAAATTCAACATCTGAAAGTGAAAAAAGAATTAACTGGTACAGCTGAACTTACATTTGGGAAGTTTGTCTGGACAATCATTTTAGACCTCAAAATTAAGCCTTATTTTAATGTTCTCTATTTAGGTGAAGACAAAAGTGAGAATTGATGGAAATAAGGAATTAATTTTGGCAATCTGGTATTGCTTTCATACTTTCTCTGTTGCTATGAAAAGGAAACTTGCTAAATTGCCAATTGTTTTAGACCTATTTCCATATTTCACAAGTAAACAGAAAATAATGCATTCATTTGTTTCAATATTTAAAAGTAAGTTATGGAACTTGCTTTTTGGTCAATGGTTTACGGATCTAAGGTAAAACGTTGAAAAGGATTTAGTGATGAGCGCCTTTGTACCTCACTTAAATTCAGACAAGGGTTTTCTCAGTTCAGTGATTGTTACTTATACTATTTTAGGAAGAGGTGGAATCACTGTCTTTATAAAGAAGTTTTTTCCATATTATTTACTAATATCATCTGCTCCTTTCTCAGCTATGCTGAGGCATGTGACTTTTTAAAGCTCTGTGATTTTCACAGATGTAAACGAGTTTTGAAAGGTGTGTGTGTTTTCCAAGACCATCCATACGCTGAGTGGACCAACTAAAGAAGGAACCTAAGCATTTCTGGCTTTGTAGCCTGACTGCTTTGTACAGGATGTGGCTCCCACAACCAGAAAATCTACTTATGAGGACAATTCTCATAGGGCTATGTTTAGCAACAGTATTAAAACAACTACAAATGTCAGGCTCCCCACTAAGGACTACATTTTTTCATTTAAATCGTACAATGGCACCATGAGTAGTATCATTATCCTTATTCTGAAAATGAAAAGATCGACAGGGAAGTCAATAAACTTGTCAGGATTTACACACTTAAGAAGCAGAAGAAATTTTCTTTGCCTATCACTTAACACACAGAGAGCTACCAGATGTAGGATTTCTCATGGAGATATTAGTAACTATTAATTATTTACAGGTCAAAATGAAAAGCACACACATGCTACCTTTTCCATACATAAGTCTATACATGTTTTTATTTTTTTAATTATTTGTTTTGTGAGCTGGGGATTGAGCTCAGGGCCTTGCACACTCTAGCTAAGCAGGTGTTCCACCACTGAACTATACCCTGACCACTGTATACTATATATAACAGTCTTTTCAGAAATCATAATATGTGCCATTTCCTTTTATTTGCAATACTTTCTAATTCAACCAAATATTCATAAAAATTGATTCTCATTGCCCATTAAAGCTATTTTGAAAGTTAAAAGAAATTAGCCAATCATTGTCCCCAATATGGAGAACAGTAAGACACAAATGACTCAGAACACGTATAACAAATCTGAAAGTTGTTCAGTGTTCCACACAAAATGGTAATGGCATTGTTGAAATTACTATCAAATAAATAAAAAAACTAAAACAGACAATTTATACAAAGAGCACAAGGAAGAGGTTCCAAGATGAACGGTGCAATTCAAATGTATGACTTAATCATCTTTCACTGCTACTCATGAGCTTGAATAATTGACTTGCATTTCATCCATCTACAGTGCACTTCTTCAGAATGTCTGTAACACAGCAGTGATTATGCACTAATGTAAAGTGAGGCAGAGGAGTGTGATTTGAGGCCAAATGCAGGTACCAAAGATGCAGCTTCTGCCTCTTGTGTTACAGGAAGTTCATTTCATTGAATAGGTTCCATTTTCTTTTCTTTGTTTTATCAAAGCTCCAAGAAGAAATCAGAGTTGACCATCACTGCCTGTACAGAGGAAGCAAAAGATTTGCAGAAAGAAAGGCTAACACAGCTTTCTCACATTAAGGAGGCCTTCCATCAAAAATGCACTCAGGTCTGGAAAGTATAGGTCTTTGCACAGGCATGGCTATTTTCAGGAAGGCGCATCCTTTCTGCCTTCCGCTTCAGTAAACTTGAGGAGCAAAAACATATTCTGCAAGTGCAGCTAGTTCACTGACATTAGCAGCATATCATTTTTCCAAAGTTTGAAAGAGCAATGGATTGATTTCAAGGTTCACAGTGGGCCAAGAGAAGATACCCTGGATCACATGTCTTTTGGAAACAATATAAATTCATAGAGTCATTTCAAGGTTTCATGAAGATGTGATGAACTACTGGATTTGGTTACACATTTTCTCCTGCAGGGACTATTTTATCCACTCCTCTTGGATAAGTCAGGCTGATTTGTTGTTTTCATGCTCTGTTTTTCCTCAAGTCTACTTCAATAAGCAGGTTGATTTCAGGGCAGGTCCCCTAACTCCCTCTTCCTCTCTTGGGTTCAACTCAAGTTCTTATAAAACCATTATCCTTTTCATTCCTTCAAGATGGACTGCCACAAAAAATGAATTACAAAGTAAACAAAACTAAGTAAAAGGTGGTCAGCAAGGACAGGCTGCTCTGTGCAGATGCGCATGTGGATCCACACAGCATCGGTGGAAATGCCTTCTGTGCATCTTGGGCTGCAGCAGGCTGTGTGCCTGGGATTTTCTAAAACACACACAGCCCTCAGGCCCAAGTGCACTACACTATCACCAAAACCAGTCCCACAGTTGAATCTCAGCAAAGCGAGTCCTCTCAGTAGTCAGGAGTGCAGAGGAAGAGAGCAATCATCGAGCTCAGCTGTTTTGTTGAAACCATATTCATTCCTTGGGGATAGTTTCTACCTGGGGCATCTGACAGAAAGATTAAGCTTCTGGTTTATTTATTTATTTGGTACCAGGAATCAAACTCACAACCTTGCACTTGCCAGGCAAGAACTTGTGAGCTGTATCTCTGGCCCCGCTTCTGTTTTTCATCAATTGGAAAATCAAGTTGAATTCTAAAGAACCAAATACCTAAAAATTATTCTCACGATCAGTGTACTTGTTCACCACTTCTGGTCCTTAAAATATTCTCAAAGGACCATGCTAAAAGTATAAAACAAACAAACAAACGACTGTCCTAATGCTAATTACCTACAAAGCACATCCCTTCCAGGAATGAATGAATCATGGAAAAAATATACTGCATCCAGAGCCTTATACCCACAAGATCAAGACTGTACCTTTTCTGGGCTAATAGCTTTACTACCTGCTAAATGGGCATAAGGTAGTGGAAACATGTTTGTCTCCCCCGTCTATTTATTCTTGTTTTTGTCACAGAAATGGCTTCACACCCTCGGGCTGTGCGGTTCCATTCCCCGCCCCCCCTCCAAGCCTCACAGCCAGATCCTCTAGCTGCCATTATTGGTTTAGGATGAGTGTGTGATTCATCTAGGGGGCCAGCTTAGGATACAGGTGATATCATTAAAGGTGGTGTAGTTAAAATGAAATCAGTTTTTGTGATTAGCGAGAGAAGATGCTGGCCAAAAGGAGTGGCTGCTAGTCCACGTGTGACTTAGGGGCCTTGCTGACGTGTGATGAAAGCACAAGTTCACACTGAGCCACATGGAAGCACAAAGACAGGTCAGAGATGTGACCAGAATGTGGCAGGGTCATCGTCTGGGTCAATGGATCTGACCGTGACTGAAGCCAGATGAATCTAACTCTGAAATTTTCTGTTTGATGAAACAGTAAATTCATTTTTTTCTCTTTTGACTTAAACCTTTTATATTTGGGCTTCTTTCACTTGTATCCAGAAGATTCCTAACTATTACAACTTGACACCTGAGCTGACCTACCAACATTAATAGATAGTATTTTTGGAAAGTTCTTACTTCTTAAAACAAAGCTAAAATCTTTGGCTTCACATAATATATTTGTACTTTCATTCAAATCAGTGAACAAGTTAAAAACACTTTTTCTAAGCCATTTTGGCCCTTCAGAGCTTGGAAATATGAAAATCCAGAAAATGAAAAAAGCTCCAAAGGAGTATATAGGCAAGCAGTGCTGTACATGTTAAATAATAATGGAATACTGTGAAAATGGTAAAACTGAACCGTATGAAATGCAGTGCTATCACTTCACACAACTCCAGGGGGCGCCATTCACACTGTAGTCTGTGTAAGTGTTACCTGCTGGGATTATGGACACAGGCAAATCCTAGCTCAACTACACCTTTGCCAGCTGGTGGACTGGGCCAGGGAGCCCCAGCAAGCGTTTTCAATCACCAAAACAGCTCTCAGCGGTTTCATTTTTTAATGAACTGATTATTGCCCACAATACTTGAGTTTTTAGGAAGAGCTTCTGGCAGGCAGCTGGCCCCCCAGATTTACCATTACACAAACCAGACACAAACTGTGCTGGTCTTGCCTGGCTGAGCTATCATTTGTTACTGATCAACCAGCAGAGGCATCATTAAATCAAGTATCTGCAAACACAGAATGTCACATCTCAGGCTTACAGAGGTCTCTGGGCAGTGGGAGACTCATTGAACATCAGATTAATTATTTGGCAAAACAAGTGGAGCTTTTGTAACTCAAAGGTCCTTTACAACAGCATCCTTTCACATTGTTGCTTCAGCGATAATATTTCATTCTAAGTGGCGAAATCAAACTAAGTAAATTAGTATCCAAATTAAACCAACAACTGCATATTTTGATAGTGATTACTACAAATGATAAAAAAGCAGATTTGCTTCTCTTGCTGGTCACAAAAGAGAGGGAGAAGGAGAAAAGAAAATTTTTGAAATAATGTGCCTTCTCAAACAAGGCCAAGGTAGTTTACTGTTTAGTTACAAGAAGTGCCATGAGATGTTCAGGGAGAGGCGGGATTCACTGGTGGAGTAACAACCACAGCCACTCATGCTTCCCTGGGGAAGCTACTCGAAGGCCTCCTTTGAGGCAAATTGACACTAACCCACCCCTTTTTCAAAGGACAGTTTAGATTCAGCTCCTAGACTTGGACTGATGGAGTTCTCACAATTCCATGCTAAGGAAAGTATAGGGGATTAAATCCAGGGCCCTTGAACTGAGCTATGTTCCGGTCCTTCATTTTTACTTTGAAATAGGGTCTTGCCAAGTTGCTCAATTGCCCAAACTGGGCTCAATCTTGCATTCTCCTGCCTCGGCCTCCGAGAGCACTGGGATTACAGGTATCCACCACCACAACCAGCACTAAGTCTCACTCTTCTAGGGGAAGCAAATATAATCCAGCATTTGAACCATGTTGGGCAAATTCTTTAGAAATAGTGTCAGGATAACAAATTGACACACCTTTCCATTCCTGGTCCAATGTGTTGCCAGTCTTACCCACAATGTGGAACTTTCTGAAGCACCCCCTGGCCTGTGGGCCACTATTACTCACAGTCACAGTGATGGCGAACCTTTTAGAGCTTTCAATAACAGAAAGCCCGCTGCAGCACGCATGCCACAGATTTGCCACCGCCGGTCTAAGGTTGAAAGGGCTGGCTGTAAACTAAGCTGCAAAATGCAACTACTCTTCTGGCACTGACAGGTGGCTCCATCGGCAGCTCCATGAGCCGCCTGCTTGTGTCTGGGAGAGTGAAGATGAGACCTGGTCTTACTATGGCAGAATCACCCAAACTGCTGATGTGCAGAGCCACGGGTACTTTTAAGAGGTATATACATCACTAATATGGGGACATATTTTGAGTTACAGTATAATTCAATAAAATAGACGCCTGATTCAACACACTGGACGGCTTCAGACCTGTGGTTTCAATTTCCATGGTTTTAGTTACCCATGGTCAACTGCAGTCTGAAATTAGGACATGAAAAATTTTTTAAACTGCACACCATTCTGAGTCGTATGATGACCTCTCAAATCGCCTTACCCCATCCAACCCGGGGCTTGGATCATCTCAGTCCACCGTATGTGCACTCATGACTCTGTCTGCCTATTAGTCGCTTAGTTGCTATCTTGAATACAGAGTCACTGTCCTGTTACTGCAGTGTTGTGCCCAAGTAAGAAGTAACAGTGGCCTCAAAAACCTCACAGTGTCTATGTTATTCACCTCACTTCACCTCAACCTGCTGGCGCTGAATTGTCTCATGTTATCACATGGAGAATGGTGAGTGCAGTACACTACAATATTTGAGAGAGACAATGCATTCAATATGGTGCAGTGAGGTAGTTCCAGACATATCTGTAAGGTTTTCCACTTTATCTCGAGAATGACCAATATTTTTATCCTACTGACACTGCAAATGTGCTTGCAGTTTTGGCTTGGCTGCTAAAAGTCTTGAAGCTGTATTTATTTGTGACACCCTACAAAAACTGTATACACTTTCACACACTGATTTTACAGAGAACACTGCCAAACTCAGTGGCCCATGCATGAATTTTAAACATGGGCTCTGCCTCTTTCACTCTGTGATTTGCGACATGTACTTTACTTGCTTTTTCTTCATCTGCAAGATGTTCCCACTATCTAAGGTTAAGAAGCTAATGACCAAAAAAAAAATCTAATGAGAGTTCCTGCTTGAAAAGCATTTACAACAGTGAATGGAACACAATACACCATGAATAAACACATTATCACCATCGATTCATTCTCATCATTGCTTGAGGATTTTCCTACCCTACCGAATTCAATTTTTCTTATTTATTGTGGTATCTGCATATTTCTAAGCAGCCTCACATTCTTTATCACTATATGACATACGCAAAATGAAAATAAAACGGAACCATTTAAGTAATACAGTTTTCTAAACCTTCTTTTATTGGTACATTTAACCATGCATAATGATTACATTCATCATAGGGAATTTGTACCTGTACATGATGTATCTCCTTCTACTTTTCCCCCAGTCCTCTCCCATTCCTTCAACCTTCTTTCCCTTCATATTTACAAAAGCTTTCTTTCTTTGTTTACATGAATTCTTGCTTTTCCTTATCCCTTTCTTCCTCCCCCACCTAGTTTGAACAATTTCTTCCCACTTCCCAATATCTATTATACATTTTGGTCATTATTTACACTTTCATTTTCTTACATCAGAAAAACAATGGGGTATTTAAACATGTATCCGATTTATCTTACTTAAGAGTATGGTTTCAAGGTGCATCCATTTAGCTAGAAATTTCTCAAGCTTATCATTATCACAGAGTAGTACTCTACAGTATAAATAACAAACTCTATAGCATAAAAAAGTACATATTAGAATTGTTTTCTCTAATTCTGTGAGATATGCTGTTGGTATTTTAATCAGGATTGCATTAAATCTGTGTAATAATTTTGGAAGTATGGCCATTTTCACTGTACTGCTTCTTCATACCCAAGAACAAAGGATGTCTGTCCATTTTCTGATAGCCTTTTCAATCTCCTTTTTCAGAGTATTCTGGTTTTCAATGTAAAGGCCTTTTACTTCCATGTTAGCTTAATTCCTAATTATGTTATTTACATTGATGCTATTTTGAAAGATGTTATTCCCCTAAAATCTCTCATTGAGTTTGTTACATGTGTACAAGAATGCTGTTGACTTTTGAGTGTTGACTTTGTATCCAGCTATGCTACTGAATTTATTAATCCTAGAAGTCTTTCTGTGGAATTTTTGGGTCTTCTATGTAGAGTATCATGTCATCTGCAAATAATGATAATTTAATTTCTTCTTTTCCTATCCTTATTCCTTTTCTTTCTCTTGTGTAACTGCTCTGGTTAATGTTTCCAGAATTATATTGAATGAGAGTAGTGACAGTGGACATCTTTGTCTTGGTCCTGACTTTAGAGTAAAAGCTTTCAGTTTGTGTCCATTTAGTATGATGTTGGCTGTTGGTTTGTCATAGATGGCTTTTATCACATTGAGATAAAGAACACTTTTTCAATTTTCAGTACGGTTTTTTATCATGAATGGATGTTGGACTTTTTCAAATGCTTTTTCTGCATCTATTGAGATGATCATGTGATTTTTGTCCTTGGGTCTGTTAATATGATGTGTTACACTTAATGATTTGCATATGGTGAAACCATTCCTGCATCCCTGGGATGAATCCTTCTTGGTCATGGTGTATAATCTTCTTGATGATTTGCTGCATTCTCTTTGCCTGTATCTTAGCGAGGATTTCTGCATCCATGTTCATTAGGGAAATTGGCCTCTTTTGGTTGGATCTTTTTATGGGTTTGGTATCAGGGTAATGCTTGCTTCCAGGAATGAATTTGGAAGTATTACTTCCCTTTCAATTTCACTAAAGAGTTTGAGAACTAACAGCATTAGGTCTTCTCTAAATTTCTTGTAGAATTCAGCAGTGAATCCATCAAGGCCTGGGCTTTTCTCGGTAGGTAGGTTTTTAAATTACATCTATAATTTCATTGATTGATATGCCTTTATTTAGAACTTTTATATCTTCTTGATTTAGCTTTGGTAATTCATATGTATCTAGGAATCTGTCCGTTTCTATGTCTTCCAGCTTATCAGAATAAAGGTTCTAGAAGTAGGTATTGATGATCTTCTGGACTTCTCCAGGATCTGTTATAATTTCATCCTTTTCATTCCTAAGTTCTTAATTTCAGTCTTTTCTTTCCTTTTTTTTTGACAAAATTGGCTATGGGTTTGTCAATTTTATTTAATCTTTCAAAGAAAAACTCTTCAGTTCATTGATTCTTTGTATTGTTTCCTTAGTCTCAACTGCATTCATTTCTGCTCTGATATTTATAATTTCCTTCCTTGTACAAGCTGCTGACTTGCTCATTTTTTTGTAGAAGTCTGAGGTTCAACATTAGATTGTTTATTTGAGCTCACTCTTTTTCTGATATGAGAATTCATCACTATAAATTTCCCTCATAGACTGCTTTGTGTCCCATACATTCCAGTATGTTATACTGGCATTACTGCTTATACAAACTGTT
>RJWT010013752.1:0-21545 GCA_004365215.1 Cuniculus paca | reverse complement strand
GGAATAGCAAGGACAGTGTGTCCTAGAAAAAGAGGTAATTAAGTAGCCACGTAAAGACAACTTTCCTTGATTTCTTTTCAAAGGATCTGACTCCTCCTAACCCCTTTGTCATTCCTGTTCCCTTATTTCTGAAATTTTCCCTGAGCGGTTAATTTCCAACACATTTGACCCCTGTGAAAATATTCCAAGAGAAGCAGCACATTCCCCCATCCCCATCTGTGATATTCAGTGTGTGGTGCTTCCATTGGCTCTTCAAAGCTCTACAAATTTTGGAATTGGGATTTCATCTTCTTCTAGACTTAAGGTGGCGGTTGAAAAGTTATGGTGGTACTGGAGATTGAACCTAGGGCCGTTACACTGAGTCACAGCCTTACCCCTTTTATTTTTTATTTTGAGAGACAGGGTCTCACTAAATGGTCAAACTGGATTTGAACTTGTGATCCTCCTGCCTCAGCCTCCCAAATAATGGGGATTAGAGGTGTGCACTACCACACTCAACTTGAATTTAATATTTTTAGGGAAATTTTAGCAGCAAAATTGAGTAGAAAGTACAGAAATTTCACATATAATCTCTACTCTGGTCTATCTTCTCAAATGAGAGACTTTGTAAGGGGGCCCCTCCTCTCCTATTCAGCCCAAGATTTTTTTTGTACTAGGGATTGAACTCATGACCTCGTGCTTGCCAGGCAGGCACTTATGCCACTGAGCTAAATCCCCAGCCCCCAGTCCAAGATTAAAACATCAACTTCCCCAACTCTTAGATACCTGGAGGGGGGGTGTCTAGAACAGAATCTTTGAGGGTTTTAGAGGAAGAATCCTGCTTTTAGGAAACTGGATGTATGGTTTCACCTGGGGAAGTGGCTGGTGAGCTGGCTGGGGCCTCTGTCCTGTGGACCCAGTCCATGGGCATGATGGTTCTGCTCCCTGGGGACCAGAAGCATCAAGATACTTTCCTGGCCGGGCCACAGTCTCCTCACCTTCTATGGGGGTATAGGAAGGGGAATGGGAAACTACGAGGTTCCTACCCTAGCCCCTCCCTGGCTGTGTGATTGGAGACCAGCCATGGAACCCTTCTAGACTTGTTTATTTCCCACAAGAGTGTGTGACCTAGATGGTTTCTTTTTTGAAGACAGGGTCTCAAGATATGTAGTTCAGGGTGAACTTGAACTCACTGTGTAGGCCAGGTTGGCCTCCAACTCACAGTGATCCTCCTGCTTCAGCCTCCCAAGTGCTAGGATTACAGGCACATGCCACCACTTCCATTCTGGAAAAAATGAACAGAAAAACAAACAATAACCCAGAGCTCACAAGCATCATCCTTTAAGGCACCAGAAACATATTTAATACAGGATCTATTTGCTATTTAGTTTTTCAGTGCAATACTTGAGTTCAGACTCAAGACCCTCCCTAGAAAGAGCTAATAAAAAGTCCCAGAGGTTGTCTGGTAGTGGAATCTTTAAATTGGGAATTTAAAAAAGAAGGAGCTGCTTTGTACTGTGGCGGTACACATCAGTACTTTGGGGGACACATTGAAACCACAGCACAGGGTGCTTGCTGAGAGATAAAGGCGCCCACTTTATAAGTAACTCAGCTAACTGTGAAGTAAAGTAGATACAATTTCAGATGGCCTGGCAAATGATGGACTAAGTTTGGAATAGAATTTGGCTTTGGAGGGGCTGGGGTTTAGCTCAGTGGCCTATGCGCCTGCCTGGCAAGCACAAGGTCATGAGTTCAATCCCTGGTGCCACACACACACACAAAAAAAAAACAAAACAAGAATTTGGCTTTGGAAATTCTAGAAATCACGCATGTTGGAGAAACTGAGGTTTAGGGAAAGAGGGAAGTCTCCTTTAGTTAACAGAGGAAGCGTAGTCCCCAGCCCAAAGGGATCGCAGCAAAGGAGGTGTGAAGAGTAAGGGGCTGGCGTTGCTTGAGTGGGGCACAGGGGAGAAGGTCTCAGGCCTGGGGCTCGTTGCTGTGTGTCCATCCTGCTTGCCCACAGCTCGAGATGAGGGCTGGGGAACCAAGCCCAGAGGAAGACTATTTGGACAAAGGTGCTGTCAGCTGTCAGCTGTTGGTAATGGGAGAAGAGCAAATACCAGTGAAAACTGCAAATTTTTTATACTAAAATGTATTTCATGCAAGAATGAAGGATAGATTTTCTTCCCCAATAACCCCGCTGGCTGGGGGTGATGGTGTACACCTGTAATCCCAGTACTTGGGAGGCTGAGGCAGGAGGATTGCTCAAGCCCCACCTGAACTCATAGGGAGACCCTGTCTCAAAAAATAAACCAAACAAATAAACAAACAAACAAAAACCCCAGCTGCATAGACCAACACGCAGATGCCAGTGGGCTGCAGATCTCCTCTGGAGCTGTTTGGTGCGTGGGGTAGCCATCAGGACTGGTGCCTGTCCATCTGGCTTGCCAGTTACCTACTGGACAAGGTCCCACAAATCTTCTATGCAGTCTACAGGCTCCACTAACCCTTCCACACTACAACCCATAACCCAGGCTGGCTGACGTCCTGGCTGATGAGTGGTCAAGGCCTTGACCTTGTACGGACCCAGACAAACTGGCTCAAGGTTCCACCTGGCAGAAGGCTTCACAGTGCTGGGGCAGCCCGAGCACGGGGCACCTGTTCACGACCACTTCAGCCCAAAGTCCTCCTCTGGGGACGGTCTTTGACAGATGGTATAGGGGGTCAAGGCAAAGGTTCCAACCAGCTTAGAGACAGGGACACCAGACATTCTCTGAAGCCCATAGATATTCTGAGTGTAGAGTCAAAGAAGCAGGCCCTTGTCATGGAGCAGCCAGAAGGAGGAATGAGCAACATTGGGTTGATATTTCCAGTGTACAGCTCATTGGCCAAAGTGAAAAAGTGCCTGGAGTTGTGCAAGAAAAATTCAAGTTCAGAAGTGGCCTTGGGGTGCGTGACGTTGTGCTGCTGGAGGTTGCTGGAGAGGCTGCTCCTTAGAGATCTAAAAGCCTGATGCGGGTGCCTGCCAAGACCACCAGGCACTGGCAAACTCTGGCCTGAATCAGCTTAGCTACATTCTGCTGGGAAAACATCTCACTGCTGCCTCTGCTTCCAAAAATTCCTGAAGCACCCACAGAAAGAAATACGGGCCTTCTTTCACCTGCAGTACTCTCAGGCCCCATGGCACCATGATGCTCCTGCAGATGCTTTTTAAAAATTACCCTGAGGCTGAGGCAGGAGGATCGAAAGTTCAAGCTCAACCTGGGCAACACAGCAAGAACCTGTCTCAAAATAAAAAATGGGTCGGAGTTATAGCTCAATGCAAAGGCCCTGGATTCAATCCCCAGTACTTAAAAAAAAAAAAATCACCATGATGTGGACAAAGAAAAAATGAAGAATCCAGGTGAGAAAAATCCCTCAAATGATCATTTTCAAGCCCAAGTTCTAATCAGCTGTAAGGCTTTGCAGGAAACTTATTGGAGCTATTGACCGGAACCATTATTTTTGGTGCCAGGATTTTAAATTGATGGTGAGGATGAAAAGAGACCAGTGACAAGATCTGACATTTCAAGCTGAAACCAATACTGTACTCCACAGCAGGGAGCTCACAGGGTTTGTGTCTGAAGACGGTGGGGTGCTCCCAGAAGGCCCTGGGGTGCAGGACCCACCTCTGGCCGGCTCTGAGGAGAGCCACATGTGCACCCTTCTGTCCTCATAGCAGGGCTGCTCAGGGTTAGATTCTGAGGCCGCCCTTAGCAGGAAACGACAAGGAATCAGCAGGAAGTCCACAACAAGGGAAGGGAAGCCCCTCCCTGGCGTGTAAGGACCGGTGAGGGGAGCATAAAATGGAAAGTGGAGTGTGTGTTCTGATGTGTCTGGGCTGCAGGCATGGGCACTGCAGTGGAGAGTGAATACGTCTTCAGAAGGAGGAGGAAACCGCCGTGTCCCCAGGGCGAGGATGTGAGACAGACCACTGTATTTACTGTGTGACTGCAAGATGGAGCTGGATCCCCCAAAAATCCACGCACCAGTGGGGGAAAAACGCTGTTCTTTACGGACGGGGGGTGGTGGGTTGTGTGTTTTCACATCCAGTAGCTCACTAAGAGTAAAACCTACCCTTGTTTGTGATTTCTGGCTTGTTCAAGGCCAAAAGACCCAAAAACAAACTGAAAAAATGTACCAGGAGAAAAAAGATAAAAGTATGCCTGGAACCACATCATAAGAAAGAGTCAGTGTGAAGGAGCAGAGGAATGCAAAATAATTCTTCTGTTTTATCAAGTTTTTTTTTTTTTTTCTGACACAGGGTCTTCCTGTGCTGTTCAGGCTGGCCTTGGGCTCACTTTGTAGCCCAGGCTGGTCTCGAACTCACAACGATCCTCTTGTCTCAGCCTCCCAAGTGCTGGGATTACAGGCGTGTACCACCACGCCCGGCTCTTCACCCTATTTTTGAGGTAGAGCTAGAGCCAGTGATCCAATAAAAAAAAAAATTGAATCTAAGAAGAAACAAGTACAACAATTCATTCTGCTAGATGAGAACTCTGTGTAGAAGTTTCATTTCTCTAGTTTGACTTAATGAGTTAGGCCACTCTTTGTTGAAAAAGGAAAATTAGCAACCTTTTGTCTCCCTTTATCTCATCAGTAGTGCAGTAGACTCTTCAGGTTAGTGATCCTGTGTTTAGATTGTTACCTGAAGAAAGGAAAAACAAACTGTCCTGAATGCTGATTCTACTGTTTCGATGGGGGAAGAGAAATTCTAACAGATAAGTGGCAAACAACAACACTTGAGAAAGCGGGTTCTGGGGAGAGTCCAGCACAGTTTCATAATGGGTATGAATAGTTATTTTTGCTGCTTTCCTTTTCTTTTTCTCTGGGTTTTGATGTGGATCTCTTTCTATTTGTTCAGGAAATTGTGACGTGTGTTCTGGGCAGGGTTGAGGTTTTGGAACCTTTTCTAAAAGGGACAGAGAGCAGCACCCTGCAGCATTTCCCAATTGTGAGGCTGGCGTGCTGGGGAGAGCAGCTCATCATGCAGGCACTGCCCACATGCGGGAGGCTGGCCCTCGTCCTCGTCCTGCTTTTGGGATCTTCGGTGCAAGGTAAGACCCAGGAATCTCGTTCCCTGTCATCTTTGCTGTGAGCCCAGAATCCACACAGATAATTATCTTCATTTTAAAGCACAGAATATATCCTCTTATGGGAAAGAAGAAGGAGTTGGGGTGGTTGGACTCCCTAGGGTGAGTTCAACTCAGTTTGGTGCCAAGAAAAATTAAACTCTGAAGCAGGTGTCACCTTATAAACTTACGGTGGTCGAAAAGTGCTGCTTTATTTTTGGATGAAAATGTGTGGCTTATAAATTTTAAAAGCTCAAGAAAGAAGTAATGAAAATGATTCATGTGTTGTTGCATGAAGATAGATGGCACCTTAGAGTATTTTGGGATATCTTCTTACTTTCGAGCATCTACATCAATTCCCAAGTTTTAAATATTTCTATTTTTTTCAACTTTTATGTTTTATTAGCCCATGTATGCAGTAAATAACGACTACATTCCTTGTGAGGAGTTGGCACCTGTACATAACACATCTTTATTCATCAATCCCAAGTTTTGAATGTTCTGAGAGAGCTGTTACTATAACACTGGAAGATGCTATCTTTTAAATTTTTAAAGATTTCACTGTGTGTATTTTTCCTTTTTAAAATGGAATCTTACTGAAGAAGATTCAATTATGGTTACACACAGTTTATATAGACCCTCTCAGATTTTAAAGAAAGCCCAAAGAATGTTAGTATTTGTGCTATCACTCACAGAAACATCACATTTGGAAAAGTCTTTGTTTGTTTTTTGACACAGGGTCTCACTGCGTAGTCCAGGCTGATCTTGAACTCATGGCAGTCCTCCTGTCTCAGCCTCCCAAGGGCTGGGATTCCAGGCATGTGCCACCATACCTGGCCTGGAATTGTCTTTTTAAGTCTCTTTATCATTCATGGCTGTTTAGTCATACTGAAACAATTTAAAAGCTTTTATTCACTAAATAAATAAAATACCAGTTTGTAAGAAAGATGTAATTTTTTCCCTTTTGGTAAATAAGAAACCCTGTTTTAATAAGATAAAAGGTTGTGGCCTGATAAATAGATGGCAGAATTTACAGGAGAAAAACATTGTAAGTTTCCACAAATGGTAAAGGAAATGTTGAGTCACAATGACTACATGTCCTGGATTTGTTTCTTTGAAGTGACTTCTAGCTGTTACATGCTTACTTCCGGTGGCAATGAAATCTTACAGATGAGCTCAGAGAAATTCCTTATACGTTGAAAATTGCCAAAAACAAATTTTCAGTTATGCTTACCTTGGAGAAAAAAATCAGCCAGTTGCTGAAACATTTCCACTCTCCTTTTTAAAAAAAATTTATTTTAAAAAGTTTTTTAGTACAGGGAATCGAACTCAGGACCTTGCACTTGCCAGGCAGGTGCTGTGCTGCTGAGCTACATCTCTGGCCCAATTCACCTGTTTCTTATCTGAGTATAAAGAGAGAACATAGAGAAAAAGCTTTTCTTGGACCACTGGGAGAAAATCTCTAGCTTGCCGTACAGATTTCTTAATAATTGTGTGCTCTGACAGTGTTGAGCACTGTGAGGTCCATGGTTGTGGCAGTGCGGGTCACACTTGAGTGACCAGTTGGTGCTGCCTTTGGGCTTTCAAAATTTCCCCAAAGTGTTTCATTCTGCACTGACTCAATAGGTTAAGGCTAGAATGAAAACAAAACCTTTACTCACATATGCATTTGTTAGAATGAAAGTAAGAGAGAAACCATCCTGAAACTGTAGAAAATCCTAACATTTATGTCATCTGGTAGATTGAGCACTTTGTCAGAAAAGGGAACCAGAAAGTAGACAGTGAATAATCTGAAAACAAGGGCATCCCCAAGGGGCACTACGAGGTTCAAGCCCCCCGAGCTTACCTTTGAATGTGAAGGGAAATAGACTGCGGCCACACGTTGGTGGCAGCAGCAAGGGGGGCTGATGCAGTGTCACCGCACCATTCTTCCACAGCCCCGCGATGCCATAGTATCCCCCCTTGCCTTTTAAAAAATATTTTTAGAGAGAGAAAATGTTTGCTTATCTCACTGGTTGGACTGATGGAATTAGCTGGGCTTGCTTTCACTGAGCTACTCAAATTGTCTTAGGTTACTGGCGCTGGCTTCCTTCAGCAGCCAAAACAAAGCACTGCCCACTGGGCGGTTTAAACAACTTGTTTCCTCTGGAGACAGGATCAAAGATCAAGGCCTGGAAGGTTGGTTTCATCTCAGGGCTTTCTCCTCAGTTTATAGATGACGCCTTCTTCCCTTGTCTCCGTCTTTAACGACTCTCTCCGTATAGCCGCCACATGGTGAGGTCCTGTAGGTTAGGACTTCAGGGTTTGAATTTTGCAATGGACATAATTTAGCCTGTAACATACTTGCTTTTACAAACCCAAGTAAAGACACGATGTACGGCTGTGTGCACAGAGATCCAGGAAATGGGGTTGTGTGGTACATGATAAAGGACACAGATGGCTAATGAACCTAATGTGGGCTTTAGAACATTGCCCGCGAGGCCTGTAAACCCTACACTGGATTGCCTCTCTTTCTCAAAGATGCCTGCAAAGGGATAAAGTGGAAAGCACATGAGCGGGTGAGGCCCAGGGGCCTGGGCTAGGCCTGTGTTCGTGCCACGCTGTCTCCTAGATCACAGTAATGGAGTCGATTCCACCCATGCGTGTGGCTGTTTGTAAAGTGACTTCACATCCACTATCTGTGGAAACGATTGTCCCTTTCTCTGTGAGGAGGGATTAGTACCACCTGACAGAGAAAACTGGATCAGCTCAATTTGTTTTGTTCTGTTTTTGTTTTCTCGAGACAGAGTCTCACTATGTGGTTCAGGCTGGCCTAGAACCCACTATATAGCCCAGGATAGCCTTGAATCCACTGAGTGATCTTCCCGCTTCAGCCACCATACTTGGCTATCTTATTTGTTCTTTCCATCAGTCTCCTGCAAAAATGTATTTTGTTCAAGGCCCATTATAACTAACAAATGGCAGAAGTAGTAGTCATCCGGTTTCAAGGTCAGAATTAAATTTCTACTGCAATGTGTAGGTTAGCAGGGTTTTTGTTGTTGTTGTTTGGTTTGGTTTGGTCTTTTTGAGACAGGGTTTTGCTATGTAGTTGAGGAGGTCCTTGAACTCACTTTGTAGCCAGGCTGGTCTCAAACTTACAGTGATCCTCCCGCCTCAGCCTTTCAACTGCCTGGATTACAGGTGTATGCCACCATACCTGGCCTGTTTTTTTTTTTTTACTAAAACAAAAAACTTTGCTTTGATTACAACCCTTGCTATTACTGCTCAGTACTGAGTTAAGGGAAAAATTGAAAGTAAACGTGGAGCTTTTTATAGCTTGTCACGCCACACAAGAGTGGGGGAAGCCTATTCATTTTGTGGGCTGGATAGACCAGTAGGAAGTAACTCCCACTTAGATAGTAACAACTGCTTAAATTCTACCATTTCAAATGAATCAAAAAATATTTTTTCCCCTTCACGGCAGTTTCTGCTTAAGTTTCTCTAATACATCTGTAGTAAGTTTCCACAAAGAATAGGAAATTGGTAAATTGTGATTATGTTAGGGGAAAATGGCAACTTTGTTAGGGAAAATGTGAAAAGACACAGTGAGACTTGGAGAAATCATTTGTTCAGTAAGACTTACTCAGAGAAAGGGTGTTTTAGGGCAGAGCTGGCGAGTGTGGCAGCCGGGGAGAGCAGGGGACGGTGAGGAAAAGGGTTCTAAATAAAAATCATTCTCTGGAGGCCGCCACATCATGAACCCACAGATCCACTGTAAGGGGCCCTTTTAGGATGATAATGGTTCGGTCTCCCTTTCATTTTTAAAGCTGTGATAATCATAAGACATTGATCTCAAACAAGATAAAGTCAAGAACTCTTGTAGCTTCAGGGGACAGAACTTTGAATTTTCACATCCTGCCAATACCATGAATAACTATGCCTGGAATTTTGTTTTTGTAACTATATTGTTTATTTTAAAGTACCTTTAACATTGCCAGCCCTAAATTCAATGACCTTTTGGCATGGAAGGACTTCTACCTTTGACTTCTGTATAAACTTTTAGAACAATGGCTGGGGATTTAGCTCAGTGGCATAAGCACCTACCTGGCAAGTGCAAGGTCGTGAGTTTGATCCCCAGTATCAAAAAAACAAAAAACAAAACAAACAAACAAACAAAAAAAACCAAAGTTAGAACAGTTTATTTAAGGTGAAGTTCACATAGCATTAATTTTCCCTTTAAAATAAGCAACAAAATGGTTTTTAGTATATTCACAGAACTGTGTGACCATTGCCATAGTAGGTTTTAGAATATTTTCATCACTCCTCAAAAAGAAACACCTCTATAAATTTTAAAAGCTGAGATCCTGAACGCTGGAGGTTATTTTACATTTCAGACTTTTTCTTTCTCATCTGCCAAAGTTGTAGCTGTCGCACAGGTGGAAAGATGCGGTCTTTCACTGGGATGCCCCCCTATAAAGCATTAACTCTGGCCTAGGGACATAGCCCCGCAGCAGAGTGCTTGCGTAGCACTGGGAAAAAGCAAACAAGCAAGTATCAGTTTAATTTTGTTGTTTAACTTCCTAGCCAAGGCAACATTTTCTCACCCTGATACTCAGTGCATTGGCCATCTGTGGAGGCTCTGCCCTGTAGAGTAGCAGAGGCCTTGAATTTAGGGCGAGTCCAAAGTGATGCACGCTCCGAATGCAAAGTATACACCATTTCAGAGACTTAGCTTGAAAAAAAGAACATAAAAATTTCCACTAATAGCCGGGTGTGGTGGCTCATGCCTGTAATCCCAGCACTCAGGAGGCTGAGACAGGAGGATCGTTGTGAATTCGAGACCAGCCTGGACTACAAAGTGAGCTCAAGGCCAGCCTGAACGGTATAGTGAGACCCTGTCTCAAAAAGACAAGGGCCAGAGATTTAGCTCAGTGGTCTAAGCGCTTGCCTGGCAAGTGTAAGGTTGTGAGTTCAATCCCCAGTGCTGCCAAAAAGAGAAAAAAAAATTTCCACTAAGTAGGCTGGGGTTAGAGCTCAAGGATAGAGCACTTGCCTAGCACATGCAAGGCCCTGGGTTCAATTCCTAGCATTGGGAGAAAAAAAAAAAGGAAAAAAAAAACCTTGTATGTTGAATTTGTTTTTTTTTTTTGAGGCACTGGGGATTGAACTCACGACCTTGTGCTTGCCAGGCAGGCACTTAGGCTGCTGAGCTAGATCCCTGACCCTGGTGTTTTTGAGACAGGGTCTCACTATGCCGTTCAGCCTGGCCTTGAGCTCACTTTGTAGCCCAGGCTGGTCTCAAACTCACAATGATCCTCCTCCTGTCTCAGCCTCCCAAGTGCTGGGATTACAGGCGTGAGCCACCATGCCCGGCATGTTGAATATATGTCAAATGACAATATTTTTAGTAGACTGAATTGTGATGTGCATTAAAATTAATTTCATCTGTTTTATTTTTAATTTTTACATTTATTTATTTATTTACTTATTTTGAGACAGTCTTGCTGTGTAGTTCGGGCTGGCCTTGAACTCACTATGCAGCCCAGGCTGGCGTCAGACTCCGAGTGATCCTCCCATCTCAGCCTCCTGAGTGCTGGGGTTATAGGGGTGCATCCTCATGAATGGCTTTATTTCTACCCTTGAATATGCGACTGCTAAAACATTTCAAACTCCCTACATAGGCTTTGTTCTATTGGACAGCATGGATGTGAAGACATCGCCCTCTGCTGGAAAAGATGTTGGGCTTTTAATATTACTTTCTAGAGCCTCCTAAGCAGTAATTAAATGTCAAATGATGTCAGCTACCTCAGGAAAGAATCAGAAAAGAACAAAAGAGAAAGTTTAAATGTATCAACCACCTCCCCTGTGCAAAAGCTCTTGCTGGATGCTTTCCACACATTTATTCATTTAAACAGGAAGTCTTTGCTAAAGTCTTATCTACATTTGAAAGATGATATATTAAGAATCAGAGAGATACTAAGTAGTAGAATGGGAACTTAAAATTATTTAAATTGAAATTCTGGTCTCTCTACAAACTATCTACTACCAGAGATGGGTTGTCATCTTCCTCTTTCTCCACCTTATCAGAGACACTAGCATTGAAGAGCTCAGACCATGGTGCTTTTCATACCATTCCAAGAACATAACATCTGCATCTCATAGTCGCATCTATTACGGTTCTCATTTTACAGATGAGGAAATTGAGGCACAGAGAGGTTAAGTACATTGAGTAAGGTCACACAGTCAGCAAGGGGCAGACCTTGGGTGGCCGTCTTGGCCGCCTTGTCTCCAGAGCTGACCCACTTTTGAAAACTGGTTCCTAGACCAGACTTATAACCTCCACTCAGCAACCACAGGGAAGATCGAGATAGAGCAGTCCCTAAAAGAAGGGAAGGAGGGAGGGAGGGGAAGGAAGGAAGGGAGGAAGAAAGAAAGGAAGGAAGGAAGAGTGAAAGGGAAGACAGCTAAAAGAATATTTGTTTTTGGGCTGGGGATTTAGCTTAGCAGCTTAAGTGCCTGCCTAGCAAGCATGAAGTTGTGGGTTCAATCCCCAATACTAAAAAAAAAAAAAGTTTGCTTTCTTTCTACATTAGTCTTTTAAATGTTTATTTTCAGAGGAATATTGTATATTATAGTGATTTAGAAAAAGAAAAACAGGGCTGGGGATTTAGCTCAGTGGCCTAAGTGCCTGCCTGACAAGTTTGAGGTCATGAGTTCAATCCCCGGTGCTGCGAAAAGAAAAACATCACCAAAGGTTATACCACCAGTCATTTTTGTGTATTTTGTCCCATTGCCCCAGATATTTATGTTATTGAAACTAACATGCATGCGATTGTTGCAAGTTCGAGACCAGCCTGGGCTACAATGTGAGCTTGAGGCCAGCCTAAGCTGTATAGCGAGACCCTGACTCAAAAAGACAAAATAAATAAATAAATAAATAAAGCGAAGCTAATAGTACAGTAAGAATAATAGTTAATATCATTAAGTGTTTACCATATGCTTGGGCATTAAGTGTAGTGTCAGGCAGGCTTTACATGCATTTCTCATTTAATTTTTATGACAAATTTCTGATACTGTTGGTCCTTCATTTTCCAGCAGGGATTCAGGGATGTAAAGTTTTCATAACTGGCTCTTAGAAGAATCTACTAGGGCTTCACCGTAGGTGGCTGACTCAAAGCTGATTCTAACCCCTTAAACTTTCTGCTACTTCATAGAAATGCCATGAGACAGACGAACAGTGTAGGTTAGAAAAGGCTGGCGCAGCGAGTGCTGCGGTTACAGTAATGGTCATTAAACCTGTCCATGTTTTACTGCTGGCAGATTTAGGATCCATTTATATGAGAACTTCTAAGGGGCAGATGATTAGAAGCCTGATAAATGATACTTATTGCCCGCGTGGGTTTCTTGTTTGGGTAGGTTACCCTATGCGGAAAGCCAGGTACCAGTGGGTGCGCTGCAATCCTGACAGTAATTCTGCAAACTGCATTGAAGAAAAGGGGCCAGCGTTTGACCTTCCTACAGATGAATCCAACAAGATCCTCCCTCCAAAGACTGACCCTTTTTTGTAAGTGAACTTTTCTCTGATTTTAAAGTGACTGTAATTTCTATTTTCTTTCTTTCTTTCTTTCTCTCTCTTTCTCTGTTTTTTTTTTTTTTTTTTTTAGACAGGATTTCACTATGTGGTTTGGGCTGGCCGTGAACTCACTATGCAGTCTACACTGGCCTTGAACTTGCAGTAATCCTCCTGCCTCAGCCTCCTGAGGGCTGGGATTACAGGTGTGCACCACCATGCCTTGCAATGTGACTGTAAGTTCACAGCCTTTGTTGAAATCCTGGTATGGAGGCAGGAGGACCATCCAGAGTGCTTTCCTTCAAGCTCCTGCTCTGGTAGTTTGGTTTGCACTATGCAGTACCTGGTAAAACTACCATGTGTGCTGGCAGACGAGCTGTGCAAATATGCATGATTCGTCTTTGGTTTTGCAAGTTTTTATTATGGGTAGCAAAGACAGGAATTAAGTACTTTTCACTGACGGGTATTGAAAATGATTCAAGATTGTTTTATTTATGTAAAGCATATTACATATTAAAATTCATTTTATTATATAAACAGTATATTACATATTAAAATCCAGTAAGAGTTCATCAAGTGAATGAATAGACACCATGTAGCATACCAACACAATGGAATACTTGATCATAAAAAGAATGAAATATTGATACATGCTACAGTGTAGCCAAACCTTGAAAACATTAACTCGAGGAAAGATGGCAGATACAAAAAGTCACAATTTCTATAATTCCGTTTAGTTGAAAGACCCAGAATTGGCAAACCCCGAAAGGCAGAAAGTAGATTAGTGGTTGCCTGAGGCTGGGAAGAGGCAGGAATGAGCGACTGCTCTAGCTTTTTTGGAGGGATGATTGGTCAAATGTTCTGGAATTATAGTGGTCATTTAAAATCACACAGAAAATGCATGCATTACTGAAAGCTCTAATGGCGTATGGCTTACTTTCATGGAGAAAATGACCTATAAGCTGGGACACTGACCTTTTGCCTCTTGCCATTTGGTGGCCCTGATCTGTGGAGGAGGGGTGGCATCCTTGCACTGGTCTTTGGGTGTCCGCTGGGCTCTAACCAGCGCATTCAGGTTACATGCAGTAGCCTCACCCTGCAGTGCCTTCAGCCTCCTGAGCATAGATGTGATGTGCAGGGGGGGATTTCTTTCTTTCTTTCTTTCTTTCTTTTCTTTCTTTCTTTCTTCCCTTCCCTTCCCTTCCCTTCCCTTCCCTTCCCTTCCCTTCCCTTCCCTTCCCTTCCCTTCCCTTTTCCTTCCTTCCTTCCTTCCTTCTCTTTTTTGAAAATGGAATGTTAATGTGCTGATAAATCTAACGCTTAACTTGCCACAAAGAATGTCTCAAGTGTGAGCTTTGTTGATGCATTGTAAATTATTAGAAATTTTATAGAGCCAAGGATAGAGCTCAGTGGCCCAGTACCTGCCTGGAAAGTATAAGGTCATGAGTTCAATCCCTGGTACCAAAAAAAAAAAAAGTTATCACACAGATATACCTGAAATAAAAAACTGTATAAATATATTTATATATTTATACATGTATAAATATATATGTATAAATATATATATATATATAAATATATACATATATATAAAAGAAATTTTATGGAAGTTTATAGGTATGAAAAATGTCCTCTGGCTAGGTTGACTTAGTTGTTTATCCTTTAGGGAGAAAATGAAAAAAAGGGGTCTTCTTTTAAAAAAGTGAATTCCAAATATTGAAGTTACTTTTTTTTTGTGTGTGTGATAAGAAGAGCTATCACTGTTTATCTGAGTCTGCAGTGGATAACCTGGACTCAGCAAGGGGAGTACGTTTGGTGTAGTAAGTATATGTGAATGCACACAAAGTTTGAATTTGGTTTTTGTTTTAAAGCACTGAATAATTTGGAAGCTTTTAGCTCTTTCAACTTCAGCAATGGGTTAATTGCATTTATTTCCTTTGTTCTAAAAATATCATAATCATGTTCTTTTTTTTTTTTTTTTTTTTTTTTTTGCGGCACGAGGGATTGAACTCACGACCTTGTGTTTGCCAGGCGGGCACTTAGACTGCTGAGCTAGATCCCCAGCCCTGTTTTTGAGACAGGGTTTTACTATGCCATTCAGGCTGGCTTTGAGCTCACTTTGTAGCTCAGGCTGGTCTCGAACTCACAACGATCTGCCTGTCTCAGCCTCCCGAGTGCTGGGATTACAGGCGTGAGCCACCACACCCGGCTCATAATCATGTTCTTTATGAATCAAACTTTGTACTTTTTTTTTTCCCACTTCAGGATGCCAAAATATCTGAACTTGAATGATATCTTCCCTCTTTCCGAGGACTACCCTGGCTCTGGCTCTGGCTCCGGCTCCGGCTCCAGCTCAGGATCAGGGTCCGGATCAGGATCTGGATTTGGGAGCAGCTCTGAAAAGGACTACCCCACTGAAACAGAATGGGACTACCAACCAGTAGATGAAAAGGATACTTTCTATTACAACTTCAGGCCTGTCACGAAGAATCTGCCCCTAGAAGACCAGGCCTTGGGTCAAGTTGAAACAGAAGAGGATTTTACTATATAAAAGTTAGGGGTTCCCCACCTTGACACCAGGCAATGTATTCAGTGTATTTTGTGTACCATGGTTAAATGATTAGTCTTGGGGAAAAGAGTTTTATAGAAAATTTAAAACATGAAAAAGAACTTTAATTTTTTTAATCATCTCTTTCTTCTTCATGAATTCTTAAAGGATTATATTTTAATGCTATTATCTGTCTTATTGTTCTAGAAAATACCTGCTTTTTTTTTTTTTTTTTGAGTCAGGATCTTGCTATGTAGTCCAGGTTGGCCTCAAACTCATGGTGATTCTCCCAAGTGCTGGAATTACAGGCATTTGCCTCCACTCCCAGCTACAATACCTGAATATTTTGGTATCATATTTGACCAACATCACTGAGAATAACTAGACTCCCTTGTGTATAAAACTGCTTTAAAGAAGGAAATTACGCTTTCTTAAAAAAATTCAAATTGAGAAGCAAGCAAGATGATTGGCAATATTTCATACCCATGTCTTTAGGACTCTGACTCTGATTGTGAATTATAGTTATATCCTTTGGCTTATGATAAAAAATTCAAATACAGTGAATTTACAGATTGAATATTTGATGTGGTTTTCACGTGAAGGGGTCTTACTGTACTATTACCATTGGATGTGTTGAGAGCTAGTTGACATTGTTTACCTAGAAGTATGATTGCTGTCACAATTAGAAACTTAAGACCCACATAAGCGCCTGCCTGGCAAGTGTGAGGTAGTGAGTTCGATCCCTGGTACAAAAAAAAAAAAAAAGAGAGAAAGAAAAAAGAAATTTAAGACCCTAATTAAAGGATAGTTGTTGTCTTAATACCTTGTGCTTTATCGCTTTACCCTGCTTTCCTGGATATCTGTCTATTTTCAGATTTGCTCTATTAAAGCATTAAAACCAAAGAAATATTAAGCTGTCTGGGAATTGTTGTTCTAAACTCAAGAAATAATTATTTCTCATCAGGTGTTTCTCTAGATGTCTTAACAAAATATCTTTATTTTATTTTATTTTATTTTATTTTATTTTATTTTATTTTGCAGCAGGGTCTCACTATGTAGTGCAGGCAGGCCCTGAACTCGTTTATGTAGCCCAGGCTGGCCTCAAACTCATGGTGACCATCCTGCCTCAGCCTCCCAAGTGCTGGGAGTACAGATGTGTGCCACCACACCCAGCAAAGCATCTTACAATTATGGCTGCCCTCCTAATGGGGCAGATGGTGGTTAGGTATTCAGTGAAGTGGAGTCTTGACCTAGGTTTGGCTCACAGTGGTCATTTTTCCAGTCCCTAAACATATCATTAAATGGCTGGGTGGTTAACACAACACCCACACTGATTTCTTGACCTGCGTAATAGGAGCTATTGCAATGGAAAAGAACAGCCGGAAACTTCTGTCCCCCTCTTATCTGCCAATAAATAAAAAACAGTATTTCATCCAAGGAGAATTTTAAAGGTTAGTAGCACCTTTAAAAACCTAAAGAACAATAGAGCCAGATGTGGTGGTGCATGCCTGTAATCCCATCACTTGTGAGGCTGAGGCAAGAGGATTGCCCTGAGTTCAAGGAGCCTGGGATACATAGTGAGACCCTGCCTCAAAAAACAAACAAACAAACAAAACCTAAAGAACACAATAAGGCTGAGGCAGGAGAATCACTGTAAGTTTGAGGCAAGCCTGAACAGTAAAACTTTTTTTCTAAAACAAAAAAACACAATGCTGGTGCCCAATGCATCTATTTTATTTACCAGTCTGGGCCTTGAAAAAAACCAGATGGATACTGGAGGGTGATAGTGGATGATCACAAAGTTTGGTCAGGCAGTGGTTCTATCCACAGCAGTGCACCAGCTCTCATATTTTTTCAAGAGCAATTATACAGCTTTGGGTAGATTAAAGGCAGTCACTGATCTGGCAAATGCTTTCTTTTCTATACCTATCCCTACCTCCAAAAGAGAGGTTTGTCTTAGTTACTTTCCTTATCAGAGAGACACAATACCTGACACCCACAACTCTAAAGAAGAAAGGTTTATTTTGGCTCAGAGTTTGTAGAGGTTTCAGTTCATAGTTGTCTGGCTCCAAGGCAGAGTAGCATGGCAGGAAGGCACAGAAAGGAGGAACAGCTCACAGTGTGGGATTGAGAAACAGAGAGATCAAGGGAGGAGGAGGGAGATAGACTCTTTCTGGCTACACCTCAGTGACCCCCATGTCCTTAGCACTGATGTGCTGTGGCCACACGGAGGGTTCCTCATGATTGGATGATACAGTAGGAATAAATTCAAGCATCACACATAGATCGTTCTGGTACATAGTAGGAGCAAGCCAAAAATGATTACAGCTGTGACAGTGCTGTCAAGAGTGGCCTTGAAAAACAGCTGAGATTGGGAATCCCCTCAACAGGCAGGCTTCCGATGTTCCTGGTCATCTCCTCTATGTGGAAAGGAGAGCAGCCTGAGGCTGGGATATACACAATTTTATGGACAGTGATCAATGTATCGGTGAGTTGACCAGGAGTCTAAAGCAGATCTGAGATTAGGGGCTAAAAAGTCTGGAGTAAAGGCGAGCATCTAGACCAATGAGAGAAGTCACAAAGTAGAAAGATCTCTGTATCAAATGTTTATGTCCATTAGAAAGCACCATCTCATCACAGAGAGGAGTAAATAATCACGTAGATAAACGGACTTGGGCATCTGCCAGCACCTGCTATTGGGCCCCTCTAATGCTAGCAAGCACTATGAGCTCGAGAGTAGCAGGCGTAGAGGCTATGCATGGACTCCCACTGCCCATGTAGTTATTTATTTATTTTTTGGTATCAGGAGTTGAACTCAGGACCTTGTGCTTGCCAGGAAGGTGCTTGTGCCGCTGAGCTATGTAATTATTGACATTGTCAACTGTTCAGTATGCTAGCAACAGATTTCATTGCTGAGCCACTGACAGGGCATCATCTTTTAAGGACATTCTACACATCACTCTCCTGTCATTGGGACAAAATACTTGACATCTGCAACTTAAGGAAGAGACGTCTATTTGACAGTCTTGGTTTCAGAAGGCTCAGTCCATGGTTGGCTGGCAGAAATGGTATAGCATCTGGCAAAAGGAAGCTGCTCCAGGAAGCAGAGAGCTAGAGAAAGAGCCAGAGTAAGAGTTACACCCTCCAAAGGCACACCCTGGTTCCCGGCCTCCTCCAACCAGACTTCGCCTCCTGGGCAGGACATTCAGCTGTGAACCCACTAGTGTCCCTATGATCCAATCACCTTCCAGAAGCACTGCCTCTGAACAGATGAGACATTTGGGGGACACTTTAGAACTGAAGTATAACAGAGACCTTGGCAGCAAGTTGTCCATAATAGGTCCCTTCCATCCGGGAAATGCAAGGGATTTATTCTAAGGGACAGATATGCCAGGTAGAGGTTCACCATTCCTGCCCATGAGGTTTCTAGTAGCATTAATATCTAAGGTGTACAGTGTCTGATTCATCAACAGGATTTAGAACTCTGCATCATGGAATTACACAAGGATTTTCAGTGCAGCAGTGGGCATACCGCCATGGGAGCTGCCAATTCTGGCCCACACCACACCATCTACATGCCAGCAACATGACAGAATGATGGAAGACATGGCTGAAACACAAGCTCAAGTACGATATGCTGAGTGTGAGACACCATCCTCCAAGATGAATAATGTGTGTGTGTGTGTGTGTGTGTGTGTGTGTGTGTGTGGTGCTGAGCTTGAATTCAGGGTCTTGTGCATGCAAGGCAAGAGCTCTACTACTGAGCCCCAGCTCCAGCCCCAATCCTGGGATGAATAACTTTTGTATGGGCTGTGTCCTTAATAGGTAGAATACATGGATCCAGCAACCGCAGGGGAGATGTACGGAGAACTCACCTCCCATCAGAGCCTATCTGGAAGTTTGTGCTTCCTGTTACAACACTGTTTTGCAGACTTACATACTATAGATGTAATGGTTCCATTGGGGGAATGTTGCCATATGAATCCTACTAAATTTTAAGAATGGCACTTTAAGTTCTTTGTGCCAAGGGATGACAGTTAAGAAGAGGAAGGGCTCCCTTTGGGGTGTGTGACTGACCTGACCACCAAGGGGAAGTAGGCCTGCCGCTACACAGTGTGCACAGGGAGGACTGTGTTTGATGCTCATGTGATCTACTTAGGCTTCTCTCGGTAGCTAGTTTAGATTGTAAGTGTATACATTCACCATGGGCTCAGATCTTTGCATCTGAAGGTCTAGGTCAGCCCTCCTACTAAGCCATCAAGACATGGAGGGTGAGAGACAGAGAAGGTAGCAGTAAGGAGTGTGAAGAGTACCACCTGCAGTCATGATAGGGCTCACAGTGGCAGCAGTTTACATTTACTTATGCTGACCTTCTTCTCATCAGTTTCCCCCAGAGAAAGAGCCCTCCAGTTCCAGAAGGAGCTGAACTCACAGGAAGCAAATGGATCTGAGTGACGCTGGGGTGAACTGGTATGGTCGCTGTAACTATTCTGAGAGTCCCTCCTTCAGGACTGGAGGACTTGTCCTTCCAGCTCTGGAAAGGCCGAGTGATATGTGCAAGTCCTTAGATGAGGAGAGCCATCTCACCCAAGGTCCCATTCCCTTATCCGGACAGCTCACAGGCAATGCCTCATTCTGTGGGGGGACAAAGGTGCACATCACAGGCTCTACTTGCGAGAGTGCTAGAGAAAGCCCTCAGTCTGCACACTCAATGGTGCCGCTGAAGCCTTCATTACACTGCAGTTCAATTTATGCCCAGCCAATTCTGCGTCCTTCTGGTCCTGCACAGGTGTTGATCCTCAGGCCAATGCCTAATAAACCTCCATATCATTTTTCATCTCAGAGTCTGCTTCTTACACAACCCAACTTACCGAAATCACTTTCACACATTTTCCTCTTAGTGCCACTTATTAAAACACACCCTGTTCTTTCAGTTAACAAATCTGTTATTATTTAACAGGAACTCAGTGAGTTTTTATGCCCGGTCGATTATTACTGTCCTGAGTTCTAATTTTGGCTTCTGTGACATAATATAGCAGAGAAAATAAAGCATATTTTAGAAAATATACATGTTGCTTTGCATCCTCTGATTACTCCCTAGGCTTTGTACACTTAAAGGGGAGTCAGGTGATCTGAAGATTTTTTTGTGATCATACTGTAGCAGAAAATGCTACCCCAGCCAGTACACTTCAGTTGCCCAGGTGACAGTTCTGGTAACAGTTCCTGTTAGTTTTGCTTGTTGAAATGGCTGGTCACTATGATGCACATTGTAAGAACCAATCCCCGACTGACAAGTGGTTCTGATCTGTACTTCCTGCTTGCTTTTCCCATGTAAGCTCTAGACCATGAGAGATCAGGGTCTCATATTTTGTGAATAATCCCAATCAGTGCCTGTCAACATAAATCTGCCTCCAAATCCTGGGTGCCATTTCGGAGTTTCTGTTTGCTGTTGCAATACCTTTGGATAAGGCATCAGGCTTGCTTGGCACAAAACAAGATAAAGGGATGCAAGTAGGTATTATTGGGAACATTGGGGAAATAAATACTATAGAGGTCTTCCTAACTATTGCTCTTTTACCTTTTGCATTCTATTTGTCAACCAACTATTTACCTTAAAACTAAAATTGTAAGAATTCTTTTGAGGAGGTGGAGGGCTGGGGTTTTTTTCCAATTTTTACTTTTAAGGAAATCTAGTTCTTTGTCATTTTTCTTATCTGATGTACAATCAACAAATGCTAAGTCAGTTAAGACATGATTTTTTTAATTTTAAAAAGAAAGAAGAATAAAGACAATGATATAGAATTTCAAAACAGAATAATAGGGGATTAACAATGGTTAATATGTTGCGTATTGCTGTCTTCAAAGTAGTTGTTCAGATTACCAGACATATGCATGAAAAAATGATCAATGAAAGCCCAAACCATTCTTTTTGTTGAGCTAACAGAGAGTAGTAGTATAATTACCTATCTTTTATATCTTGAGATTATCCTTCTTCATAGCTGAGTAGTGAGCACTCCATTGTATAAAAATACCATATGTTTTTTATCCATTCTGTGGTTGATGGGCAAGCTACCCCTGCTTTTTTCTGGGTTCCTGTTGCATGGAGTATTGTTTTCTCTTTTTTGACTTTCAGTCTATGAATTTCCTTTTGAGTTAAATATGTTGATTATTTCATAAATATGATCTCATTTTTTTTTCCTGCACTAGGGATCAAACTCAAGACCTTGCACTTGCCAGGGAGGCGCTTATGC
Source organism: Cuniculus paca (assembly GCA_004365215.1). NCBI lineage: Eukaryota > Metazoa > Chordata > Mammalia > Rodentia > Cuniculidae > Cuniculus > Cuniculus paca. The sequence continues at coordinate 107 of RJWT010013752.1, read as the reverse complement.
CACTGAGCTAAATCCTCAGCCCTTGTCTTTTTGAGACAGTGTCTTGCTATGCCATTCAGGCTGGCCTTGAGCTCACTTTGTGGCCCAGTCTGGTCTCAAATTTGCAA
>RJWT010013751.1:0-21558 GCA_004365215.1 Cuniculus paca | reverse complement strand
TTTCCGCAGGGTCTCTAGGCTCCAAATCCAGTTTATACAGGAATTTTTGCATGGTGAGACACTGAGTACACTGAGTACACAATGCAGTACATGCTGAACCTGCAGACCTGTGATAGGTAGATGTTTTTAGATGATAGGTTCTTGATAGCTGGTTAGAGTAGTGACAGGAAATGGATATAAGAGCTAGCAGATTTGGGGTTTTATCACCAATTTATGCAAATACATCAGCTTTCTATCTGAGAATTAGTCTCCCAAACTAAATAGCACACCAATTATTTTTCTCTACTTGAATTAGTAATTATTTAAAAAGAAATTCTGCATAAATTTTAATCCACATTTTTTGAAGTTCTCTTCCATCTCTCCAACTTCCAGCTAGGTCACACTGATAAAAGAGCCATCAGTTTCATACAAACCGTATCCACCTATATCAGCATTTTAGCTTTTTGATTCAATTTCCCACTCTCCTTTCTCTTTTTCCTTTTTTTTAGAAAGTTCTACATGCTTCTCCGTAGGCATGAAAATGAAAAATAGGAACGCAGTTCTCCCAAGTTCCTGGATATGTGTTCAATTGCCTGTGTACACTTGGCACAAAGGACTCACCCCTGTGATAACAGATTTTGCTTTTAAATTATTCCTCAATACTTCATGCTACTCTTGAGAGTCAGTGATGTATTCTGACGAAAAACATGTCTATTTTGAGTAGCTAACTCCTTAAGTGTTCCAGAGACAGATGTCTGAGGATCATTCTCAAGCCTTTTTAAAAACACATTTGAGCGAAGAAACATATGTAAATCCTACATCAGTTAAAGGACTATGACTGGAAATGAAAGGGGATAAATGGTCTAATACAGCAACAAAGGATTACACTCTCATGAATTCTGCTCGATATTAAATATTTGAGAAAGTCTACTTTACTTTTTGTGGAGGGTGCTTTTCATTTTCCAAGGTTCAGATTATCTTTTAATACTTTTAAATGGTTTTGTCAACTAGAAACTTACAACACTTCTATTTTTTCTTTTGCTAACTTGTTTCACACATTAAAAATTTCGCTGTGACCTGGGCCTTAGCGTTATTAACTGGTCCTAGTCATGTCAAAGGATTACCTTCACTGTGAGATATTGCTGCTACTCCTCAGTTGCATGTCTTGCTGAGTTCTGTCAGAGAACCATGTGACAAGTTAAAAATAAGTGTTCAGAATGAAATGCAAAACCACTCCCATTAATCATATGCAAATTGCTATTGGAATGTCAGAGATTTTCGAGCAATATCAGGTGATTCAAGCTAAAGTTGTTCAAAGAAGGTCTACCATGATATTTTTTAACCAATTACTTATACAGAAGAATCATGCACATTAACTGGTGTATTTTCAACTCTTTGATAAGGTACAATTCTACTTTTTGAATAAATGTAGGATTTTTTTTCTCTTCCCAAATTTCTCGTGGGTATGCCACTATCATTAAAAATTCTTCCCCAGCAAAATGTATGTACATTTTTGTCAATATTTTTAACATGATATGTTCCTATCTAATAAATATTTTTAAACTTCAATGCGCATTTTAACAGTGACAATCAAAATCAATTTGAATAGCCTTAGATTGTGCTAAGAGGGTTAAATTTAAAAATACCTTTTCTTTAAATTCTAATATTTTCTGCCATATAGATTATTTCTGAACTTACTCCTGACAAGAGAAAATATATTTAATCACAGTAGCTTCTTTATCTCACATTGAAATTATGCCACAGTGACAATTTTACTTTCCTCTAGTCACAAATAGACTGTTGCTAATTATAATATAAAATCTGTTTAATCAACATTAGAAATGCCACTTAAGAAGAATATACCAACTAAAAACCAACCAACTTTCCTTTGATTTTTCCACTTTTTAGGCTTATAGAAAATAAATATATCACTGTGAAAATTTCCCCCTGGGGAATCAAAAACATTTCTGGCATTTTAAAATGATGAAGAGAGGACTGACAATTGCCCAGCATGAATAAAGACCTGGGTTCGATTTCCAACACGCACACACACGGTGAAGGGAATTCTATCACCATGTAAATTCACTTAATGTTTGGTAACCCAAGTTAAATTAATAGATATCTAAAGTCAATCTTTTACATTGATACTGCTTTACTAATTTGTTAATTTTCACAAGGAGGTCCTCTGCAATAGGACTCCCACTCCGTGGTATACATTTGACCTGCATAATCCTTTGCCTTCCCTTTATGATTACAGCTACTATGAAGCTAGAAATCACTCCCATTAGGGTAACCTAATACAGTTAAAGTGAAGACATGTTTGTCATTGTAGTTAAGGTCCCTGTTTCAAAGATGTAGTTAAGATCAATTTTGAGTTAGTCAAGGAGGAGATTATCTTGGCTCTAAATATCTAAGACACACCTGTTTTGCTGAAGCAATCAATTATCATTAGTTATATAGCTGCAAGTCAGTGAATTCTACAGACAATCGGAGGAGCTTGACAGAGAGCCCTGGGCTTCAGGTGACAGCACAGCCCCAGACAATGCCTCAGTTGCCAGCATAGGTGACGCTGTGAAAAGGACGGTCCTGAACTCCTTGATCAACAGAACTATGAAACAGTAAGTAAGTGACATTTAATACTGCTAATCTTTTGATCATTTTTCATTAAAAATATGAATACACATTGTATCCCTCCTCTTAGTTTTGATAAGATGATTCCACCTTCCAATTGGAATCTTTTTATATGACTCAGTTGGAGCTGAGCTTAACCTGGTTCTTAATTGAGCACGTCATAATTCTGAGTGTACTAATAGGTTCAGAGTTAGACAAATGAACCAATCTTGACCAGTCATCATCCTTCCACACCTTTTCTGTTAACCTTGTAAGGAGGAGTTTCTGCTTTCCACTTGTTTTCCCAACTGTGATGTGATTGTTGACACTAAAGTCAATCGCATCTACCATACTTTTACAAGAGCCTCTGACTCTAAAAACATGCTTGGCTAGTGAATACCAATTACCAAACCCCTCTTCCTTTAACAAGACCAAGAAGCTAAATGCTTGTTCTGTAATGTCCTTTGTCATTATGTAAAGCTGTGTGACATAGTTGTAGCCAACTACATGTTAATGTGTCTATGCTAGGGGGTTTCTGAGAAAGCTTTTCAATTCTTGTTAACAGAACTCACTTCAATGGACGCCTTTATTCTCTTATTCCTCTTTCTTAGGATATGTAGATGGTCACTTTTTCCTTTATTGATAAGCATTTTGATGGTTTTGAATATCTCGTCATTATATACATTAAAGTAATTAATAACATCACATACAAACACACACACATAGGTGTATCCCCACATCTATAGAGGTTCTCGAACAAGCGTTACCTGCAGGATAAATTCCCCGAAGTGAAACTACATGGTCAAAGGAGATATGCATTTGTCATTTATCTGATGCTGTCAAAGCACCCTCCAACAATTTGGTGCTCACTTACATTCTCATAGTAGTCTGTAGACGATAACTAAAACTTGGCTACCATGTTAAGGACCTTAGGGAAACTGTTGGCCATCGTATTTTCAAGCTGCTGAACTAATGCCAGTCCCTCTTAGCTTTATGCTTCATATTTTCACAGAAGAAGTAATGTGTTATGTATTCAATGGTTAAACTAATGTAGGGTGAATTTGCTTTCATTTGAAGGTAGTTTTTCTGTGTGATTTAAGTACTCAGGAGTATAATTAACATTGTAACCAAAAACAGTCTGCTTCAGATTAATACCAATTTGATTTCAGTAGTATGAAAGATGTATACTTCAATATAGCTAATCACTAATCACTCTGTGTCACTATGTGCTACTATTGTCATGGAAATCACATATTTATATATCATAGTTTTATCCATATAATTTTGTTTTATTTTATTTTTTGTGCTTTCAAGACAGGGTCTCACTATACAGTTTGGGCTAGCTTTGAACTCACTTTGTAGCCCAGATTGGTCTTGTACTCAAAGTAATTCTCCTGCTATGGCCTCCTGAGTGCTGGGATTACAGGAGTGTGCCCCCATACTTGGCAATATAATTTTATGATTATTATTTCATTCTGTTATATTTTAAGTAGGATAGTAGAAGAACAGAGTTAAAAGAAAGCATTTAATTTTCATGTATATATACTAGTATATATTAAGGATGCACTAGTATACCTATTCGATTCTTTCTGTCGAACCAGATTATTTTCTATTATTTTTCATTTCAAGTTGAATGGCTTTTTAAATAATTTTCATAGGAATGTCCTAGTAAAACTTAATTCTTTAGGTTTCTGTTTTATCTAAAATGTTTTATTCTCCTTTTGAATGGTCAAGTATAGTTTTTCAGGATAGAGAAATCTTTCTTAACAGCCTTTTCTTTATAGTGACTTCTATATTTCATATCCCTGCTTCTGGATTTCTTAGTTTCTGATGAGAAATCAGCAGTTAATAGGATAAATCTTTACACATGATCAAGGGATTTATCTTGTTTCTGTAAAAGGCTCTTCTACTTTTATCTTTGTCAGTTTGATTACAGTGTGTCCAGTTTGGTGCTCTCAGTTGAACTTACTTGAAGTTCAGTAAATTTCTAAAGTGTTGGGATTAATGTCTTTTTTCTAAATTTAGAACCTTGTCAATAATTATTAATTTAAATATTTTTTCTGCCCCTTTTTCCCCAACCTCTTCTTTAAAGAGCCCATTATATGTATCTTGATACACAATGTTATTCCACAAGTCTCTGGGATACTGTCCACTTTTTTGCATTTGGTTTCTTTATATTCCCTTTTAATAAATTTCTTGAACCTATCTTCAAGTTTATTGCTTTTTTACTGCCAATTCATATATACTGTTGAGCACATTACAATTATTTTCTTTTAGTTTTTCTTTTCAATGTTTTGTACTTTTGAAGTACAATATCTGAGTTTTTACCCTGCTATCCCAGAAATATTTCTTTTAGTAACATTTCATTACATATTTATCACTTTTATATCTGTTTCAATTTGATGTTGTGTGTACATTTTTATGTAAATTACTGACATTAATTTTTATTCCCAAATTTCAGTATGCACACCATTTACTAGTGTTCATTATTTATTGAATTTTTAATATAGGGTATATAAGCCTTAAATGAATATTTGCTTTTTTTGAAAAGTACATATACTCACATTATCTCTATTAAGAAATATAGTATTAATATCACAACAAGAACAAAATTCACAATAAAACTGAAAATAAAATCAAATGATCTAATTCTTCAGAAGAAAGATATGGCAATGTTTTCAAAAAATAAGTAAGCTTTTACTAAGTGTTACAACTATTCTACTTTTATGAATGTACCCAAAGTCAGTGAGAAAATGTGCCCAAAAGAAAATTTGTATACAAAAATGTTTAAGTACTACATTCATAACAATCAGTATGTAGAAACCACATGAAAGTCCATCAGTGTGAAAATGGATTTAAACTCTGTGGTATATGCACATTTAATGGAATATGACTTAGCAATAAAAAAGGTCAGGATACATGCAAAGTATTGATGAATTTCCAAAATATACCAAGAAGCTTTATAATAAAGGGTCTCTTCAAGAACGTTTCAATTATGTAAAGCTAGAAGCGACAAGCTAATGTAAGGTAGAAAACATAGCAAATCATTTCTGGGGAGAGAGGTTCACATGCAGGTGTTTTTATTTTCATTATTATTATTATTATTACCTCATAGGAAATATTGAAATTTATCAATCGGGTTAGATTGAGGCAATATAAGAATAGCTTTATGAAAGTAATACCTTTGGAATGTGTATATGATATTAACAATGAGATCACTTAATTTGTGATTCTATTGGCTAAATTGTGGATATGACTATCACCAGCAAGTGGAAAAATCCATTACAAACTATTGATCTATTTTCTTTGCATATATAAATGTTTTGTTCAGATCTTGAATCCACAAAGTCATATAAATAAAGTAACTTAATTATCAAAGTGATAAAGCTCTGAGAGTCCTATCGCCCTGTAACTCAGATCTTGGGGAAGCATATGCATAATCCTCCCTGTTTGTAAATTTGAAGTTTTATCATCTCAATAGTAATGAGTAGGGATGAATGGGATTGGAATTCTTATCTCAAACAAGTGACTATAAATAACAACAGTGTACTGTACATTTCACAAAGTTAGAAAAAAAAACAGTTTTAAAGCTTGTTCTGAAAGACAGGATAAATGTTTTAGGATATGGACATGTTTAACCTGATTTAAATATATATCTAGGCTAACAATAATTTTTGAATGTGTAAATAGAGTATACATGCAAAGAAACATCATACACTAATGCCTCTATTCACTAACAATTCTGTTTGAGTGCGGTTCTATTCAATTCAATTCAATTCGGTTTAGTTCAGTTAACTCAAAACAAACCGAAGTGTTTGGCAAAATTTTGCTTCTATTAGCCAAGTCCACAGGAGGCAGACAACAAGACCACTGCCAGGCCATTTTCCCTGCAGGAACATGAATGCAGCCATCTTCCCCAGAATCATTGCGGAATAAATAGAATTTGTGAATCAAGGTATCATTGTATTACATTAGGTAACACATTAGGTAACGCCAGATACAATTTGATGTGTATAAATATCAGTTAAAATATATTTATTTTATAAAGTCTGAAAGGGTGTCCAGTAAACTGATTTACCTCCAGTAAACTGATTTTGCTCTGATGCTCTGATGCCTGGACAAACAGGAATGAGAGACTTAGTGAATCAAGAGTTGATGAGTTCCACGGAAAATAGATATCCAAATTACAGTATCATTGATTAATCAATGCCTGTCTTTGAATATTATTCAACTGTGTCTATGATGGCCTGAAAACTTTTCCAAATTTTGCATTTCAGTTTAATTGTCCTGCTTATATTATACGTGATAGATTAGCGAATACCTCTACTTTTATTTATTTTTTCTTTGCCACTTTCCTGTAACTGGGACTAAATACCTGACACTGAAAATTTATAGGAGAAAAGACTTACTTTGTCTTCAAAGGTTCAGTTCATAGTTTGCTGGCTCCTGTGCAGAAATGACATCACAGAAAGGCATGACTCACCTTATGACAGTCAGAAATCAGAAAGAAGAAAAGAGCCAGTGACAAGAATACGCCCTACCGTGTCACACCACAGTGAGCCACCTCCAGCCATACTGTATCTCCTAGCAAAACACCTAGATACTGAGCCCATCAATGGTTAAACCCACAGAGGAGTATAACAACCCATCATGCAACTACTTTCCAAACACATGAGACTTTTGGAGGACATTTTAGATCAAACCATAACTCTTAACTTTGGCAGGAGTGTCACTTTTTACTATGAAAAAGACTGCATATCTTATAATTTATACTCTTTCAGCTTCTTTTTGAAGGCATGGGTAAGAATTTCGTGCATGACTAAAAAGAAAATTAGAATGACTTGGTTATAAATAATGAAAATACAAAGATTAGGTGTCTTGTTTCTGGCTTCCTAGATACATGGACACAAATTGGAAGGTAAATAAATGAAAAGTGAGTTCAAAGGGAAAACATTAAATAGTTATACGTTATTTTAACAGAACATACAATAGTAGGTGCTATTTCAAGTTACAATGGTACTTAGCAACACATAGAAAATTTTAATTTATTTTGTGATCACATAAGCAGTACTTAAAATAGAAATTTATGGATAGATAAGAAACTGACATGATTTTGTACCATGCCACACCCCCTTACTCTATATATATAATCCTGTACACATTTGTACATATACGTAAAAGACATGTGTGAGAAAGGGAGATAAAATTGACTAATGACTGTAATAACAAAAATGGAAGATGGTACTCCCTTGAGTTTCACTGCTATAATTCAGATCTCAGAAAATAAAGTCAGAATCACTGTGTCTGCCTGCATTTATAATCTTCTACATAAAGTATTGTAGTTCTAAGACTCCCTTGCCATGATGTGAGTTTGCAATAAGAATATTTGTGTGTGCATACAGAGAAGATAATATTTTATTATATATCCATAACATACCATCCTGTCGTATGCATTATGATGTATTTTCATGTAATTTTTCCCTTACCAGAAAAGTCTAATACTTAAGTCCTTCAGCTAGCCTTGAGATTTTGCTCACAAAACCTAATTATTTCTTTCTGAGTAGTCGTTTCTTTCAAGCATATAAAGCACATTTTACCATACTATCATGTTTACCCAACCAGATGGCTCATAAATAAATCATTATGGGATTTGAGATTCAGGGTTTTTAAGTATTAGATTATTTCATTAAACCTGCATTATAACTGTTTTGGTTATGATGAGATAATACACTAATGTAAGATAAATTCATGTAATATTAATGAAAGCCTGACCAAGCTATGAAGACAAGGTGGGGGAAGGAGAAGGGAAGGGGATGACAAAAGAATTAAGATGTGTTATGTACGTGTACTAAGTCCTATGATGAATGTAATCATAATATACTGCAAATATGTATGAATGAAATTAATACTCAGAGAAAACAAAATAAGCTTAAAATCTTTCTTACAAGCAACACAACTTACTAGATGACATATTACTCATCAAAAATCCTTAGGCACTGTATGGAAACAAAGACTGCAATGATTTCATGCACTTTAAAAAATATGTGGAAAATTTTGTTTGAATATACTTACGATCTTCCCATCTCATTTTAATTTCCTCCTAAATCTCTTTTGTATAGTTGAAGGTGTTTGTACAAAATGAAACAGACTTCGTCTATTTATTTCATCATTTTTTCTCTTGAATGGTATATTCATTCTAAGCAATAAGATACAGCTCATTCTCATGGACTATGTTAGAAGACAGCTTGTTCACACAAGAAGTCTTTTATATATAATGGGGAAAATAGCACAAGTTTAATTAATATCTAATGGCTTGCTGACTTGCTTATAACTTGTTTAATTTTCATACAATTATCTGTTACTTGGAGGAACTTACCCATATTCGTAGACGTGGCAGTTAAGGTATAATGTCAACCTGATTAGCTTTGGTACCCACCCAGGGGATGGTGGACTCACACTTGGATGGGGATGGAGACCTGAGCGGGAGGATTATTCATTGCCCTGCCTTTCTGGCACTGTTTCCCTACTCTGAACTAAGCAGCTTGGCTCTGCCGTGATGTCTCTGCTTTGGATCCAGCTAACTATGGACTTAATCCCCTTAAAATGTGAGCCAAATTAAATATCTCTTCCTTCAAATTGTGGCTGTCGTGTATTATGTTCCAGAGACTGGAAACTGGCTGATGCAGCAGAGCAAAAGTACACTTTGTAAATAAAAGGGTTGGCTTCAAATTCTACTAATACTGTTATTTTGGGTTTCTGATCTCTAGTGTATTAAATAGTCTATCTACAGTTTTTCATATGTAAAATAGCAGTTAAACAAATAAAGGCAATTAATGTATAGTTTATTAGCATCTGATACTTGAATCAGTGAGATGTTTTTTATTTATTCTCTTGTTCAAGGTGTAGAGAAGAGATTTAGAGGCTTTAACCTAATTGTTTTAGAATAAAAACCCCTATTGTACAGGCCAAAACAGTATATGGAATGTTTGCATCTCTCCTTCCAACAATTCATAGGTGGTAAGACAACCACAGAATGCATACAGGGGTCCAGTAAACCCAGCGGAGCTAGGGTTTCAGTAGGAACTTATTACTTTCCACTCTTACCAAGGATTTATGGTAACACCTTGAATCCCAGAAAGTCTATAGCAACTCTAGCTCATGTCTAGTTGTCCATGAAATTTCTGGATATGCTCTTTCTTTCTCTGTATTATCACCCAAATAAAATGCCATAGTTCCCTTTGCAGAAACACTAGGGCATTGTTTATGTATCTGTTTGTCCCGCTGTCATAGGGTCCTTCTGCCTGGCACCATAACATCTCCTTCACTCGATGAGTTTCTCATCTAAAACTTGGCCTGGATCCAGACATTGGGCACTGTGTCAACTTTTTTACTAGACAATTGTCATCTGCCTCCTGATTATCTTTTCAAGCTCTGCACTGTTACTGGTATGCTCACGTCCATTTCCACACAGTACCTTCTTTGAGCATAGCCATCCTATGGATGAAAACCACCACTGACTATCTCAGTGATTATGGTGCTCTCCCACTCGTGCATTTCTGCTTCCAGTGGCCCATGCCAGAGATTCTATTCACTCAGTAGACTTCCAATAACAAGCCCATCGTGTTCTTTTCTCATAATCATTTTCATTTCTTCTGCTATCCACTCTGACTGCTCAAACAGTTGAAGTAAGTCATAGTTTTCTTTAAGCTTCTTTGATCTGTCCTACTAGCATATTTACTTCAGCATCACTGTCTGTTATGGCTTATGTCTGTATCTCCTATCAAAACCTCATGCAGTCATGCGGGTCAGGCTTTTTCAAAGGTAGGTGAATCTAGAGGGTGGGACTGTTTCATAGTGCAATGTTGGGATTAAAAGTATTGGGATTGAGGCTGAGTAATTCCTGGATCACTCCACTGACTGGTTTGGCATTGCCCTAATCACAGTAGTCTGGATAAGATAAAAGGGGCAGAAGGAGGCTTGTTTCCCGCTTTTGCTCTTGTTGCTTTTTGATATTTTCCACCACCATGAACCGTTGCCCTCTGCCATGTGGCACTCTGCCTTAGAGCCAGTGCTTATGGACTGAAACCTCTACAAACCGTGCACTAAATAAACCTTTTTCTCTTTAACTTTGGGTGTTGGGATTTTATCTCAGCAATGAAAGAAAAGTAGCAAAGATACTGTTCTTGCCAGAGTTATAGATTCTGTGTCTCTGGAGAGTGTTCTCAATATGATAATTTCCTTTGAGTCTAACTTTATTTTCTAGGACTTCTTGGTCCAGCATTGTATGGATCCATTCCCATGCATACTTCTTGGTCTCCTGCAGTCACATATCACACTGAGGATCCATAGCTTTTCTGTGCCTAGGTCTCTTTCTTCTTAGATGACTACTGTGGTTCCTCAGGTGAGCTGAGTTACAAGCACAGGAGAAATGTGAGTGTGGGCATTGAGGAGTCTCTTGTTTACCACAAATCTACTCTGTATTTTCTTTAGAGAGGGAACCACTCACTGTCTTTCAGGAAGGTGGGTCTGAATGATGCAAGTTTTTCAAAGGCATTCATTCAGATATTGCAGTCTCATTTTTCTATGTCCCAGTCCTAAACTCAGTCTAATAGACCTACCCAATTTGTGAATTTATCCTTACCAGCAGCTTTGAAGTTTAAGTTATTTGTGTTGTCTTTAACTTCCTTTACTTTTCCAGATTCAGAAAATGAAAGTCTTTTTATATGCCTTGGAGGAAGCCTTTTGTCATCATTATCTCCCTTATCCCTGGGACACAATATCTGTCACCCACAATTTAAAGAAGGAGAAATTTATTTGGCTCACATTTTAATCCATAGTTGGCTGTCTCTAAGGTGGGACAGCATGGCAGAGGGTCACAGTGGAGAAGAGCTGCTTAGGACATGGTGGACAGGAAGCAGAGAGTAAAGTGATCAGCCTAGGAAGGAGACAAATGCTTCCAGGCTAATCTCCACTGATGTGCCTCTTCTAAACATACTCCACTCCCATCAGCAAGTCATGTGCAAACTCCCATATTTCAGTCACCTTCCCAAAACTTCACCTGTGGGAGCTTGCAGCTCTTGGGGGGATATTTAAATATAAACCATAACATGCTTCACTTAAACCATATAATGAAAATCAAGCTCCAACATGTCATTGTAAAGTCTGTTTTCTTGGACCCATCCTGATGGAGGTTGTGGCCAGTCACTTGAGATAAATGTTGGAGTGTAGGACAACTATTTGGCAGAATTCTCAACAGCACAATTTCTAGGGAAAAAAGAAGACACCCGTGTGTGGCAGAAGGATTTGGACTTCAGTGTCTTTACAAAATCCTAGAGCATCTCAGATGAGGCCTGAATCTGGAGAGATGTCTCTCAAGGTTTGGTGAGGGGCAGGGTTTAATACCTTCTTCTCATAAGTCAGGTGTTGCATGCAGGTTGCATGATTTTGGAAGGATGTGTGAACTTGGGCTTGACCACTCTTTTCAGTCAACATAAGTCAGATGGAGAAGATGAAAGCTGAGGACCATCTGCTGCAGCATTCCCAGTATCTGGGGAGTAAGTCCTTCCATCCTGTAGGGGGAGCGATGGTTGGGTAGACACTGATTTAATCAGAAGTCTGCTGCAATAAGCTCAGGACCCATGTTAACACAATAACAGAACTCAGTGAAGAAGTTCACTTGTACCAGTGCAGATTCGGTTGTATTATGTTTAGATCAGCATTTTCCAGTAGATAAAAAGTAAAAGGTAGCTGATGACATATGTTTTGTCATCTACAAGCTCATAGTGCCACTCCTAACAAATTGTCTTGATTTCACACTGAATCAAGTTATAAAGCGCTCAAAGTGTTATGCATATGTAATATTAATATCATATAAATGCATTACATAAAATATAGCAGTATACAAAACATAATACAAAGGTGTGTGTGTGTGTGTGAATTAATCCTTACTACTGCACTAAGATTTTGTCTACTAAAATTAGGCAAAAGAACCAAAACATACACGGAGGATCCTTCCAGCCTTACTATTGCTTAATGATATTCCACGTGGAAAGAAAACTAAACCAAAATAATTACATAATTACACGAAAAAAGAAGCAACTTTCAAAATCCTATTGTCAAATAAGAGAAAAACAGTCACATAGGACTTCATTTTTCTTATTTTTGAAATCCCAGTGGGCCAAGCAAGGATTTCCTCATTCTAAGTAACATTGATTTCTGTACATCAAATAATATTATTATAGTGGTATATATATATATATATAAATTTCGTTTAAGATACTACACTGACTTTATCACTTTGCATCATAGGAGATTCAAAGAAAAACTTGGGACATAATGTTCTACCATATCTCAATTTTGACCTTCACAAATAGAAGAAGGTGAAATGCAGTTCATACTTTTTCATCAAAATTGAAAAAAGAAAACGTCTTTGCTTTCCAGAGTAGCAGGAAACTCTATAAAATAGGTACAAGAAGTCAAGCAGAACTGGAACCTAGTATTTTATTACATTAACCAATGCAAAGTGAAATTCTGCTTGAGGATCAAAGGTAGAAAAAGACATGCATGGCTGACCTTTGCAGATGGTTAGTTGCTGAGGGCATTGAGGGCTATTAAAGATTGCTCTGTGCACAAGACCATGAAATACTAAGAAAGTATATTTCTAGCATGAGATTTCATATACGTATATATCCATATCCATATTTTTCAGAACTGTGAATTTTTTCTTATTTTTTATAGGTAGATTTCTATTATAGAAACATAATTTGTTATGCTTTGCAAATTGTGATGGTTCAGATAGTCTATGATGAGAGAATATATGTCATTTAAATTGATTCTGCTATCTGAATCACCAGAATCCATTGACAGCTGTGGCAGAAACAAACACAACAAAGAGATGGAGTGGGAAGAATGGTGGCCATTTGAATGACTCTTGAGTATAGAAATAACCTCAAATGGAATTTCCTGTTGAATTTAGCAATGGTTCATTGCCTCTGCTTGTGTATTGTTTATGTGAAACTTGAGCTAAATAAACCAATCCATGACCTGTTTTATCTGCCAAATAGACTGACCATTTACTCTCTCTGCCTCAAAGGCTTGTCATTTCAGCTTAACCTTGTACATGGTCATTCATTTCTCTGAAACAGAGCCATGATACAGTGCTTGCCAACAATGCCCGTTAGTTAAACTTTACCCTAAAAGTACACATTGCTATGTTTCACGTTTTCAGCCAATATTTCACAGCATCAATTTGACATAGCTGTCTTTCAGGTCACCTTTACAAAATTGTGTGTTTAGGTATCATCCATTTTTCTTAACTACACTACTGAGAAAATTATACAGTCAAGGAATTGACCTCTATTTTTGGGAAATGACTTTACCCCACAAACCTCAAGAATCTTTGTGAATGTGTTTGACCCTTAAGTACTAAACAAGAGTTTGTTGTGTTTTAGCTCGAATAGTTTATGTATTGCAGTGTCACATGTAAGCATCAGATTTTGCTTAGTTGGATGCATACTTTTCATACCAAATATAATTCTATGACTTAAAATATAAGCAATGAGGCATACTTTCATCGATGTCTTAAAACATCAGAAAAAGCATCTGCTTCTTGATTATATTTTACTACATATAGACTGAGAAGATATTTTGTAAAGGACAAGATTGCTTTTGTAAGTAGAAGAGGAAAAGTATGTGATATCACAGAATTTAAATCCTCACATTTATACAGCACTCATTTTTAAAACCTCCAACCCCTGAAATTTTAAAAGTCAAATTTTATTCCTGTATTAAGTTAATAAGGTGATAATTCATGCTTAAATCTTAGTAAACACTTATTTCTGTAGTTTAAGCATGGGATACCTTTTTAAAGCTGCTTTATTGAGAGTAAATTGATACTAATAAAGACATAAATGTAACTAAAATGAGGTGGCTAACCCTCAGGTTGCTAAGCTGGGTCAGGTACCAGATTTCTCATAAGAAGAAGAAAACAGGTACAGGATCAAAAGGGGGATGTGAAGCAACAAGACTCAACCTCATGAGTTAGCCTAAGGCAATCCTGGTTAAATGTGTAAGATATGGATGAGTATATTTTTTGTTATCTAACAACCTGTATTTTCTCTAGCAAAGTCCAGTTCTGAGGTCTATGAGTCCATAATTACTTCAAAACTTAAGTAAAATAATGATATAAGCAATAAACCTTACAAAGCAATACATCTCGTATATATCATATTGTATTCGAAATGCTCAAGCACAGTGCTTCCTGCTATATTTTTGAATCCCTAATATAATTCATTGCTTCTATATTTAAATGGCCTCTCTATGACTTTGGTTACATCTGAGAACTCACTGGTATGTTATTTACTTAACTTATAAACTATAAAGGAACTTTTCATTTTCTGGTGTTTTAAAATATCCCATAATAATGAATGTGATTTGTGTTTATACAAATTTTTCTATAATTAATATTATTTGATGGAGTATTCATAATATTTTAATAGTTGATAAGATTTATTGTTTGTTGCTCCCTAGTGATTATAATTATTCAGATATTTATTTTCATCATAAGTTCTTTAAGTTTGTTACTTTCTTTTGAAGGCAACTGTTGCATATTAACTTCAAATTGTTATTTTGGTATTTGTTTCTCACTGTAATAATCTAAACTCATAAATTGGCCTTAGAAAACAGAAGTTAATTTGAAGCTATTTTGAAGCAAAAGGCACACACTTACAGGCAGTCTGTGATACATTATTGAATTTTCATACAGTAGTGTAGTATAACAACAGCATCAATTCCAATAGATCACATGCAGATAAAAGTACTGTCTTAACCACAATGTTAGAATAATTCCTGAAGAGTCTGGCAGAAATCCATGCTCTATTCCTTTACCTATCTGTTTGACTTGAGCACTTTTCTCAACATCTCATAATGCTAAAGGTACCAGTGTGAAATGTCAAGCTAGTGCATATTGTTCTATTTTTATGAAGAGGAGTGAAATCCATTTTTAGCATTATGCTGTAGGAGTTGTTACCAACAGCTCTTCTGTGAGTTCAATGTTAAAAGTTTCCTGAGTGCTGGGCTCCCCAGCTTCACACCCAGAGGCTGTTCACACAGCCCAAGGGGTATGGGGCTGTGTCAGATACCCAACGGAGATGCTGGGAGGTACATCTCTGGTAGAAATGTCACTACTAATTTGAATTGTCTGAGTTTAATTCAGATTTAGATTTTGGTCATTTATGAAACCCTCAATGTAATGAAAGGCTACAAGGTAGAGAACACAAAATAATCAATTTATTGTTTCAAGTTCATAAGTAAAGGACATCACTATATTTAAGACTGATTCTTGCTTGATATTAGCATTCAGAATCTGCTCAGAGAGCATATTTTAGTCTCTTTATTTTCCTACAATTTTTTGTTGTTTGTTTTAGAGTTTTTTCATTCACAGTGTAGAAAGGAAATATAATACCTTAATGGTACATTATAATACTTATTTATTCCCATTCAAACCCACAATTTATTATCAATACTCTCCTGACTCAGGGGAGTATTTTGAGATTATGTCTGAGAATATTATTAAAAAGAATAATTGCTCATGGAGTGTACAAAGCAATGAGAGGACACCAGCATTCAGCACAGATAACGTTACAGACACACTGCTAAATCATACTTGTTCTCTACTCCATCCAGTAACTGATGTTAACAAATCAATAGGAGTCCAACTCCATTCCTTTGCATGCTGACAGCCAACTTTCCCAACACCATTTATGGAAGCCTCTTCCTTCCCATTGTATGTTCTTAAAATCTTCATCAAAACTTTTGCCTGGAAGTGTGTCTTACTCTTTGTGCTAGATCCTGCTCGAGGAGTCTGTTTTCAATCCCACCAAATACAATTGCTGACCTGCAGCTGCCTCCTTGACTGGAGTAAAGTTAACTAGAACACTGCAGTGTAGCTGAATTACCTCTTAGCTAGTGGAGTTTGGTGGTTTTGTAAAGCAGATGTGCAACAAAAGTAATCGCTGATGAGCAATTGCTTCTCAGCCTGAGGAAGAAATAGGAGTGCGAAGATTTTTCACTCCTCCTGTGCAAGGGAGGTGTACTAGCCTTACTCTCCAGTACTGGACATTTGCAAAAGTATTCTGACCTGTAAATAGTTGCTAGTTGGTTTTCTTAGGCGAAGGTGAGTCCTGAGGAGTCCTATTATACCATCTTGCTAATGTTATTCTTAAATCCTTTTATTTGAACACATTATCTTCTGCCTCTCCTACTCTAAATAATAAAGTGTGTGACCTAAATTTATAGTTTGTAGTTGTAAAATAATTGTAGGGAATTGTTATGGTTTGTGTCTAAGTGGCCCCCAAGCCTCATGCAGTCATGGAGGCAGCTGAATCTAGCCTGTGTGATTGGTTCATTGTCTAGCGCTGGGATTGGCTGTGTGAGTGCTGCACCCGCCCAGGGCCAGAGCCCCCATACAATAAAAGGGAGGGAAGAAGGTGTGTTTTTCCTCTTTTGCCTTTTTGCTCTTGTTGCTTTCTGCAGCCATGAACCACTGTCTCTCAGCCACATCACCCTGCCTTGGAGCCAGCTGAATATGGACTGAAACCTTCCAAAAATCTGTAAGCTAAATAAACTTATCCTTGCTTCACCTTGGGTATCAGGTATTTTGTCTCAGCAACCAGAGAAAAGTAACCAAGACAGGTATAAACTGTCAACAACATGAAAGCATAAAATATAAAGAAATTATTTCAATTCCAATAGATTATTTACCAATTTTAAGATGAATTGGTACTCAAATTTTCATCAAAGTTCTCCATGAAATAACATTGCTAGTGTATTTTATTACTATTGCTACAGTCATTCAGAAATGTTGGGCTTAAGTCATCAATAATTAGAGGCTATCCAGGTAGGCTGCTCTGAGACATGGTTCCAGGTCTCATGCTTTCAGCATTCTTTAGTGAACAATGAATTTTACAAATAACCAAAGTACTGATTTAGTCATTTTCATTTTACTCTTCTCTTCTTGGCTAACATCTATCAGTAATCATCCTTTCACTTTCGACTCACAGCATACTCTTGTTTTACTTTGCTTTATTGTGTTCACATTCATGTCTTCTCTCCATCTTTTCAGTTAATATCAGTTTCAGGCTTTCTCATACTGCTAGGTGTAATGTTGAAGTCATCTTTGCTGTCACTTAAACTTGTGTTATAGTGTTATGAAATCAGTCTTCATTAAGCATGATGCTAACGATTTTCATTGCCTAATTCAAAAATTTTATATTTTACTGTTTTAATTATTCAAAATCCTGTGGGTCCTAACACTACAGATCTTTCAAAAGTAGAACTAACTACATTTAAACAACATATATACAATGCACACAAATTAGGCTAAGTGTATTTCACTAGCAGAGCCTCATATTATCTGTTATCTGGATATTTGGTTATATAGATATGTATTTTCTTTGTGAAAAATTTTTCATAGCTTATATGCATAGCCAACAAAATCTTTTTGTTCTTTGTTCAAAGAGTAATTAAAATATTTCTCCTTCCAAATATGTACTTTTTATCTTTCAATGTGCTTTTACTTTTTTTTATATTTGGTTATGTATGTATATCTCTATCATGCTGAGTTTATATTGCTCCTAAGCTGTTAATAGCAAGCAAGTTATGGTTCCATATATTTTCCAGAGAAGCTAGCAAAATACCAGATATGGTAGACTTTCTAAATAATAATTATTTGTTTAAATGTAGTTTATAGAACATAATTTCAAACTCATAACTTTTCCTGCTGCCAAACAAAAAGTTTAGACAAATAGAAAATGTGAGTTACATTCATTTTGTAATACTATGCCAAAGCCATTAGAATACAGGAATATATTACTAATAGCATAACAAGGAACAAGCAGGGATTAATTATGGGATACCCCTATCTCCTGAAGGTAATTGATAGGAAAAAAAAAACTATTTTCAGGAAATAACCATAAATTTAAAACACTAAAACTTTTTTCACTGAGTGGAAGTAACACTATCCTGCACTTTTCTGAAAACATTGTTGCCAATTTCCCTGAATATTTCACTGCAATTCATGAAAGTATAATACTTAGTCTTAATTCTCATACTAATATAGTTATATTCTTGAGACAGAGACACTTTATGTGGTAAGGTGGTTTTACATATTGTGTTAAATTATCATATTATTCAGTTATGTATTAATTTTAGTTTTAATTCTATTGAAATATTTAGTATGATTAGTAGCCGTATTATAATACAGTTCTTTTGAACAGTAGAAATATGCATAATGAGAACATTTTTGTGTGATAGTCAAAGACTGTCTTCAAAACAGGTCTTTGATAGGAGTTCAGTGTGAACATGTACTACACCTGATATCTATGTTTAGGGACCATAGTCTTATTTCAGTTTGCATGGAAATTGGTCCTTATTTCCATTAGATATAAGACTTCTGACTTCCACAGTTAAGGGTAGCTATAGCATTGCCATTTAGCTGAGCTGAACCAGTGCATGATCACACTTGGAGTGTTAATCTAATCTGTGTTACATAAATAAGCAGGATCTAGTGAATATTTATTGTGTGCTGTGATCTAAATATTTATGTCCCCTCAAAATTCATAGTTTGAAACAAAACCTCCAAATGATAATATTGGGATGTGAGGCTTTTGGGAGATGATTAGGTCAGGAGGGTGGAGTCCTCAGTAGATCAATTAGTGTCCAGAAAGCTAATTTGAACCTTCTATACATGAGGGTGTAGTGAGTAGGGACCACCTATGATCCTAAGAAATGAGCTATCACTAGACAATGAATCTGTCAGCTTCTGGATCTTGGACTTCTCAGCCTCTAGAACTGTAATAAATAAACTTTTGTAGTTTATAAGTTACCCAGTTTGTGGTTCTTTGTTATAGCTGTCTGAATGAACTAAAATACAGTGGCTTTGGCACCCTGTGTTCCAGCAATGAGTTTTAAAAATTTCTTTTTAACTTTCAATGGTGCAGGGTCACCATGATTAGATAATTATGTTTTTCTTTCTGGTGGTGCTCTTGGAGATTAATCCATGATCTAATGTATGTTAGGCAAGTTCTCTACCATTGAGCTACATTCTAAATCCTAATGAAGTAACTCTTTGGCAATGGTCTCAGATACTTAGGTATCTTGAATTCCTATTCTGTGCTTATCCAATAATTTTCAAAAGTAGTCTTTTTATTCTTTCAGATAATATAAATATCTCAATGTAAAATATATATATGTATATTATGCATACTTCCAGAATCCAAAAATATGTTTTAAAAGTATGTCATATAATACTACAGATTGCTAAATTAGTAATAGACCTGAAAAACTGCACACATTTTCTCTTATTAAATTTGGATAATTAATTCATCTGCTTTCTTTATAAAAGTAAAATGCTACCGTGTGAAGTCTCTGAAATTCTTTCTTTATCCCATGCACTGCTTAATGAAAAACTTGTTTGAAATAGTTTTTACAGTGCATATTATAATTTGATTTTTTATTAAATTTATTAATTAAAATTTCTGATTTAAGTGGTTACTTTCTATCCATGTAGTATATTTTTAAAAACTGAGTATTAAACTGGTGGTGGTGAATGGCATTCATTCAGGGAAAGAAATCTTCATCAGCAACCATGAAAAACTGATTCCTTTGAAATGTACCTGGCACTCTTTCCAGGTTTTGGATTCTGTCATCCCTCTAAAACTCTAGATGTTTGTTAATGCTACTATTGCTATAAGTTCAAAACCAAATTAAGGGCATCATCTCCCATGTTATAAAAGACCATTAGCATATATATCATTTATTTAACTTAAGTCAAAGTAAGATGTTATATTGGAAAGAAGTGATGATACCAGACAAAGCAAAGATTTGTGGGTATTCTCCATTATGTTCCTTGAAGATAAGTGCGACTGTGACAAGTATGCTAAAGAGATGAAGTTCTCTGGGCCGTGTGACTGGATAACACTGGCACCTGATGCTGATGTTCTCTATTTCAGATGCAGTCTATTTTCAGGAGGCACCACCTTTTGACAGAACAAGGAACAGTTTATTAGTGATAGATACTTGTTTAAGTAAGCTTTCTTGAGTTTATAAAATAGCTAAAGATTAAGATTTGTCCACTTTGGTATGCTGAACAGTGTACCCAGGTTCTGTAGTTGGGCCATAGTTTGTGTCAAGTATTGTAAACGTCTGTCTGTATACTGGTCTGTGTGTATATTGTCTGTGTGTATACTTTAGCAGTGATAACTATGAATGAGAATTGTTATGGGACGAATGTAATTGTTTTGTCTCCCACAGTTCATAAACTAAAGTTCTAACACCCATAATCTCAGAAAGTGAC
The DNA here is from genome assembly GCA_004365215.1 of Cuniculus paca. Classification (NCBI taxonomy): domain Eukaryota; kingdom Metazoa; phylum Chordata; class Mammalia; order Rodentia; family Cuniculidae; genus Cuniculus; species Cuniculus paca. The sequence goes on along the minus strand of RJWT010013751.1, from coordinate 617 downwards.
TGCATTTGAAGCTAATGTTTTTAAAGAAGCAATTAAGTTAAAACGAGGCCACCAGGGTGACATTAAATCCAGCTTGACTAGTAGTCATATAAAAAGAGAAAATTTGGACACAGACACAGGAAAGCCTGGGTGAAAACAAATGGGGAGACAGCCACCTGGGAACCAAGGAAAGGGGCTGCAGAAAGATGTTAACTTGGCCAGCATGTCAATATTAGGCTTCTGGTGTCTGGAAGTATAAGAAGGTACATTTGTATTATTAAAGTCACCCTATCCACAGTACCTCATTATGGCTACCTTTAAAAACTAGTAACATGCAGGCATATGAATTCCAGGTTCTTCCAACCATAACCTAGTTACTTTGCATTGTACAATAAATTTAACTACTTTGAGCCTTGGTTCTCTTAGCTATAAAAGAAGAAAATTGAAACTACATCGTCTACACTTTTTAGTACTGTGAGGAGACAGTGAATTTAGAGGGTAAAAATACTTTTTTAAAACTAAATTTCTCTTCTTCCTTTTCTCCTTTCCCTTATCCCAGTTATTCTTTTCTTTTGAGAACATTCTTTCCCTTTCATTATCACAGTATCTATTGTACATTCTGGATCTTATTACTCTTT
>RJWT010013750.1:0-21556 GCA_004365215.1 Cuniculus paca | reverse complement strand
GTCTAGGTTCAATATTGGGTAGAGGGATAGCCAATTTTCACACCACCACTTGTTAAAAAGGCTGTCATCCCTTCAGTGTATGTATTTGGCCCCTTTGTCAAAGAAATGATGACTGAATGTACTTGGGGCTGCTTTTGCATCCTCTACTCTGTCCCATAATCCTCACATCTGTTTGTGAGGTAGCACCATGCTGGTTGGTTGGTTTATTTATTTATTTATTTATTTTATCACTGTAGTTTTTAATATAATTTGAAGACTGGGATTGTGTTGCCTCATGTTTTTCTGTTGTCACCCATGATTGCTTCGATATTCTGAGTTTCTTCTGGTTCTGTATTAATTTTATGATTGCTTTCTTTATTTCTGAGAGGAGTGCTATGGTTATTTCCTTGGAATTACATTAAGTCTACATATTTGTTTTGGTAGTATGGCCATTTTGACAGTATCAGTTCCATCTATTGATAAATGGGATGTCCTCCATTTTCTGATTACCACCCTACCTCCTTTTTCAGCATGCTGTATTTTTTTGTTGTAGATTTGATTTGATGTTATTGGGAATGGTATTGTTTTCCTAATTTCTTTCTCAATGGGTTCATCATTGATCTATATTGAGACTATTGATTTTTGTGTATTGTTATATTGCTAACATTGCTATGAATTCTGGTAATGAAATTCTTTCAGTGGAATTTTTTGGGTCTTCTATGTAATGGGTCATGTCATCTGCACTTAGTGATAATGTGATGTCTTCCTTTCCTACAAGTATCTCTTTTATCTTTTTATGTCACCTCACTAATATTTTGAGTACTACTTTGAACAGAAGTGATGATACTTAACATCTTTACCTTGTTTCTGACTTTCTAGGAAATTTTCCTATTTCATATGATACTGGAAGGGTTTTATCAGGTTCAGATAAGGTTCTTATCTATATTTTTTCAAAGTTTTATTGTTAATGGTTGTTGCATTTACTTAAGTATGTATTATGAGATGCCATATGGTCCATTTAGGAGAAAGTTCTGCATACTGCTGAAAAGAATGTATTTTATGTTGCTGGGTGGAACTCTTTACAGGAATCATTTAAGTCTCTTTGTTAGAAAGTGTGGCTCAACGCTGATAATTCTTTCTTCATTTTTTTTCTAGTTGATCTATTGGGGTTACCCAGTATAATTGTGTTGATGTCCATCTCATCTTTTATGTCTACTATTTGTTTTATGATGTTGGATATGCCAGTATTTAGTGTTTATATATTTATAACTGATATCTCTTTGTATTGATTTCTTCCCTGAAGAAAGGTGTAATGATGTTCTTTGACTCTTCTGGTAAATTTTGGTTTGAATGTAACTTTGGAAGTATGATAGCATTGTTTGCTTGCTTTTGGGCTCTCTTTGCATGGATTATTGTGTAATATCCTTCGATGTTTATTCTGTAAGTTTCTTTTTGGGTAAACGTGTTTCTGGTCTATAGCACATTATTGGTTTTTATACATTGACAAAATTTGCCAATTCATTTCTTTTGACTGAAGCCATTCACAGACCATTGAGCTCTGTGTTTGACGTAGGGATCGAGCAGCCTGCCAGACTGTATGGCAGTACTTAACAGAGCCAGCAGTCTTCTGAAAGGTGCATATGACAGCTTGCGACCTTCCCGCCTAATTTTACACTTGCCAGGGCATCTATGTCTTGTCTATGCTTTGTCTGTAACTATTTTTCATGGCCATCTCCCACCCAATCACAGTGGTAAGGTATCACCAGAAATTCTGAGTATAATTATTCTGTAGCTGTTTTGTAGCTCAGCTTTAGCAACTAACCCCTTCCCAAAAATAGCCTCTGATTAAGCATTTTCAATTATGGTAGACCCTGGACTGAATTTCTTTTCTATGCAGGGGAAAAAAAAATTAGCCTACCAAACAGGAATTAGATCATTTCAGAGTAAAATCCCATACTGTTGCTGCAGTTTACCACAACAGTGGCCTTTTCCTGGGACAGAGGCTACCAGCCCAGTCCACTGCTCCTCCCTGGAGCTGCCTATCTGTTCCAGGCTTACCTGTGTCGGCAGAGACAGGGCTCTCTCCTCGGAAGCCAGGTTTCCTTTCCAGATTATTTTGTTCTTCTTTCTGGTTTGTGCTCCATTTTTCCAGATGTTCTGAATTTCTAATATTTCTGTCAGCTCCTTCACAATTCCCTTTTTCTCTTCACCAACTTGTTTTTCCAGGGCCCATAGAGACTGTACATTGCTATTTATTTCTACTCTGACATTTTTAATCCTTCCATAGATGATGCTAAAGTTCTATAAGCAAAGCATTTTAATAGAATGCTTTCTTGTAATAGAATACATGGTTGTCTCTTTCTCTACACTATTTGACCTTGATTATCCACTTAATTAGAGGTAGAAAAATAGTGATATTCTTGATTTCCCATTCCATTTTCACTATAAACTACATTATATCTACAAAGAAAATATCTCCGCATCATTTGGGGAATTTGAGATATTGTTCATAAAGTAAAGGCAGGGTAAGTGCATGATTCCCTGTCCTGCTGAGTTTTTAAAATAACGGCTTATTATCACATGATCTCACTCACCTGTGGAATCTAAAAGAGTTAATCTTGCAGAAGTTGAGAGTAGAATGTTGGTTACCAAGGCTGGGGGACTAAGCTGGAAGATGCATGGGGAAAGCTTGGTCTTGAGGACTACACGTTTCAGACAGGAGCAGATGTTCTGATATGCTAGAGCACAGGTGAGTTAGCATAGAAAACAACATATTCTACACTTCAGAAAACTAAAAGAAAGAATTTCAGCAGTTTCTACTGTAAAGAACTGATAAATGTTTGAGGAGACCAATGAGTTTAGCCTGATTTGCACATCACACAGTGTATGCATGTATTCCATGGGGCCCATAAGTGTGTACAATTCTTGTTTTAAATGTATCAATTAAAGTCCATTTCATTTATCAAAAATAAAGATTTTAAAAAATGACTACTTAGAAAAATTACCTGCAAAATATTCGTTTGGAGGAAAGTAAATGTCTTTTCTTCCCTTCTTGTATTCATACCTGAGGCCCCATTATATGAGACAGGTTAACAAGACTGAAGACAGGAATTGATATTATAGAAGTTTTCACACAGGAGCCTTCAAAATCAAATACACACCTAGAGAATCAGGGAACTGCCTCGTCACATCATATAAGAAGTGAATAGCTGCAGAGATGGCATAATTAGACAAAACAGCCATAAGCTAATGGTCATAAATGATGTGGGAATGTGCATGACCTGTTTGTTCAGATTCTGCTCTTTGTCCTGAGTCTTCAAAAATTAGGACACTCTTTTCCTCTGGTGTAGGATGAACACGTCTTCAGTGACCATCTTCTGACCTAGCTCAAAGGGAAAGGCTAGGGGAAGCTGAGGGGAAGTCTCAAATGCCTAGATGCTGTATTTGTGGGAGCACTTCCTGAGCTCAGTCACTTGCAAAGAGCAACATAGTGAGTACTTAGGCTTTACAAACCAGAATCTGTCACAGCAATACAATTTAGCAGATGATGTAAGCAGAATGTACCCAGAGACAATAATGTAAACAGATTGGCACACTCTGTTCTAAAAAAAAAAATCTATATTTACAAAATCAGGAAGCAGAACAGATTATACTCAGAAATTGCTAACCTCTGATTTGGAATCTTGTGAAAATATTCACTGCATTTACTTGCATTTTGGCTGGTGTTTAGAATTACCACTCCTAGATTTAAACTTAAGCTGTTTAATTCTAGTGAAGTTATATTTTAAAACAATTTATTTAGAGCTGCGTAAGCGTCACAGCAAAATTAAGAAGATGCATAGTTTCCATACATCCCTCAGCCATACCCATATATTTTTTCCACTGTTAGCCACCACCACCAACGTGTTGCTACCACTGAAAGCCCATGGTGTGCACAGTTGGTGAGCACGCTGAACAGGTCCATACAAATGCAGAATGTCTTACACCCTCCATTGTGTATCATACAGAGAATACAGTAAAATACACTGCTCTAAAATTCCCCCGTTGTGCACCTGTCCAAATTTTATTTCATTTGTTATTATTACTATTTTCTTTTTTGAAACAGTATTTCACTCTGTTGCCCTGTGGTCTCAGACTCCCAGGTTTAAATGATCCCCCGAGAGCAGTTCCTGTGTTGCCTGGGGAGGCTGCAGGTGTACCACACAACATCTGCGTTACTGAGTTTTTAAACTGTGAACAAAAGTCCCCTGTTCTTTGGCTAAGGGGAGGCTCTTCCACTAACAGCTGCATCATTTGAAACATACTCGATGTTTGATAGTTTGCTTGATGTTTTTCATTCGACCAGTCTTTCGAGGTATATTTGATGTCGATTCTGCTCCAAACCTGGAATTGGATATTTCTAGAATCCCAGCTTTGTTGTATTTTTCTTTAGATAATGACATTTAGATATCACAACGAGTGCGTTTTTGATTCCTGCTACTGTCAATGAGTTTTGTCTCTAGACATTTCAGGTGACAAAGTTGAGACTTTTTTTTTTCCTGAAACAAAACCCTCATGAGATCAAGTATGCCCTGTACTGTGTTCACATTCAGTTTTACAGTTATTCTACAATTTCACCTATGTTACACATTCCTTCCTTCCAGCACACACACACAACTATTAGGCTGAGATGTCAGTAATATCAACAACCTAACCATACATAGAAATTTAAAGTTCTTTTCACAATAGTATGTCACATATGTACCATCAAGGCACTGTATTTTAACTGTCTTAAACTTACTGTGGCAGAAATTACCAGTTATTCAATATTTATTTTACTCTTTCTTTTAATTCACAGAGCCTCAATTTTGTTATGTTCACATGCCATGTTTCACAATATAATTGAGCCTCACAGAAAATTGGATTTCAGTTAATGAGAAAGAATAAGATTTCAGAAATTATACTATTAACTAAATTGTCAGCCACACTTACTTGTATCACCAGCTCTGCTTTTTCTCCAAGTTAACCACTGCATCAGTGTCTTTAATGCCTATTCTGGCTCCCCACCATGACTATTTTTTGGAGGGGGGTACTGGAAATTGAACTCGGGACCTCACCGTAGGCAGGCAGGCGCTGGCTGCTGAGCTAAATTCCCAGCCCCTCCCATCATGACTATTAATTGACTTTCATTCTTTCCATTTTACATTTATAACTTATATCATATTACCTCACAAGTCACATAACTCTCATGTGTCCCTTCCTTTTGACAACACACTCACACATATCTGTGCATAAAATCTGCTTTAAATCATCATTAAATTAAAATATACCAAACACTATTTTAATCTATAGTAAAAAGGGATACAAATGAAGAAGTATAGTTTTAAACCATTATTTTCCTGTATGTTCTTTAATGGATAAGTATTTACACCTTTATGCATGGTATCTAAGTTGTGTTCTGCTTTACTTGGCTTATATTGAAGAGAGAAAAATACTTTTCAGCTCCCCACCCTCCTCCAGTGACCCTCATACTGTGGTCCTGGGTGCAGAAGCCCTGGAGGAGTCTCCAGCCCTAAAGAAAGGAGCCAAAGCTGCTGACTTCTCAGCCCCGACCTCTTTTCATCTAGAGAAAAATATTTAATAAGAATATATATGTGTTAATTGCTTGGCCAGATCCTACGAAATATGACAATCACACAATTCCTTTCTCAAAAGTCTTGCAATAATGAGTTGAGTATGAAGATGATTTGGATATTGTAGAACCTCACCAATAGCATTCACAATAATTATGCAAACATTGAAATTTAAATTTAAATGCCTAGGTCATAGAACTGCATAGAAAAGAACAAGTTAGGTCCTTTGAATTTAAATTGAAATCCATCACTTTGTAAGTATGCTATCTTAAAGGAACTATATCTATAAGATGAATATAAGTTTAGGTATCAATAGAATTATTATGAGCATTAATTTAAATATACTTAGATACCCTATGTTCATATATTATTAGAAATACTCAATGCATGTTAGTATAATTATGTCTTATTAACTGTTGAAGAAACACAAATATTGAACATGAAAGAGACATTGATTCTTTCATGATTATAAATGAAGTAAATTGGAAAATTTCTTCTACATGTTAAACTAGATTTTAAGATATATGATCTTGTTCCTTTAATACTACTTATTACTAATAGTACTCTTTGGAGTGTGTGAATTTTTTATTGTTGAGAAAATTGATATTTAGGTGACCATTTAATTTATGTAAAATATATTTTACCATTTAAATCTATAAGTAACATTTTTAGGAACTACTTTTTATAGGCACAATAAACTTGTAGTCATATACTTTGTTATACATAAGTGATATATTATCTAGTAGGATCTGAAAAAATATTTTGCAGTTAAATTGTAGAAATAATAATATCCACAAACTTTCTAATGGCCCTTTATCAATTCTCCTTTGTGCTTTATCAGCATGGTAAGCTAGATTTCATGTGGTCTTTGAAGACTTAGAAACGACTAAATAGAAACATCAATTTTACATGTATTATGAGAGACACAACACTCACCCTTCAGAGCAGATTGCCCTACTCCAATCAACACCAATTCCAGCATGTACGCCTAACTCACAGATCATATTAGAATCACACTTTGCACACCCAAGTGGAAATATCCAATTTAAGAACAGATGCTTGCCTACTGAAGAACTGTCATATTGTCTCAGAAATTGGTGCTGGGATTAGAAAAGACAAAGGTAATAAATCAGAAAACTAAAATAGATTCTGTACTAAGCATTGATGACTAAGTTTAGTAATCTTATATGGAGAGCTGTGTGAGGAAAATGGCTTTGGTTACTAACATTCATGTTATTTTTATTATATATGCCCAACATATTTCAGTGACAGATTTAGTCAACAGATATTACTCATCGTGAATATCATATATCCATTCGACTTCCTTCCTCATACAAGCTATAAAACTAAAATATTCGTTAATGAGTCTTTCTATACCTGGATGAGTCATCTGAAACTGCTCTTAGTTATGAGTTCAATACTTTAGTATTCTGGAATGATCTTTTTCTGCTTGTCTTCCTCTGTTCTTCCTTTGAATAAAATCAGACATAAAGACATAAATATGGATATTCATTATCCATCTTGGAATGACAGTAACATAGTTCACATGCAAAGATTGATAGAATAAGAAAGTTAGAAAGAGTATGATTCTCTGATAACACTATTTTCTGTCTCTATTCACCCAGTTAGACCAAGAAGATACGTGGTTATTTCTAATTTTAGCTTATAGGGTGATAAGTAAAGGTCACACTTGTAGTGAATAGAAGGACAAAGATATGGCCCCCTATGGAATGAATATGTAGCCTTTAGTCTACCCATTGTCCATATTCCTTTTACTTAAAAGGAATATGGATCAAAAAGATATCTACTGTTTTCTGTGAGCTAAACCAAATACATTTAAATTTCATGAAACCTATGAAATAAGTTTTTTTGTCTTTGGTACTTGAGATAAAGAAGATTATATATATATATATATATCTTACTCAATAAGATGCATTTTCTCCATCTGCAAAGTAGATAATAGATACCACCCAGTATTAAATGAGACAATATATAAAAGGTGGGTCACACCACATGTAATGTATGTCATACATGTTACACTGCTTTTTCAAAGCAAAAAAATTCTGATTGAATTCTGTTCAATTTCCAATGGAATTAAATGTTTTACAATAGATCAGAAAGCAAAGGATTATTGATGCTTTAAGTTTATTCTAGTCTTACAGTTGCTTTTGCATCACTGTTGTGTAGCTGTTGGTGACGTTCGGATACTTTGCATTCCTACTTTATCTTCTAAACTGGGCTTTAAAAAAAAGATTCTACCCCTTGACCCCATCAATCTTGATTTAGGTTTTGTAACTTAAGGTCCAAATTAATATCATCCTAGCTACAGGAAACTCAGATTTTGACTTTTCTCTGTGCCAGTTCATGAAATGATGAAATGACTAAAGCTACACTAGGGTGGACAGAGACTCAACGAACAACACTAATACTTTAGATTCATTGATAATCTCCAGTGTGACAAACATTGAAGAATTATCTGCTTCCTTGGTATGGATTGGTTATGGGCAATAAATACTCACATGATTTCTTGGTAGCCCATGCACTTTTGTTTGAATGGTAATCTATCATTTTAAAATTTCTTCAGCATGATGTGGAGCTGAATCAATTTACTGTTTTATGACACTCACGTAAGCTCACACAATTAAGTCTGAGAGTTGAGGCCCCTAAACAAAGTCTGAAAAGTGTTACAGCTTATCCCTCTGCCCCAAACATTTTATTACAGAATTTTTATCACTAAGAATGCACACACTAAAAAGAAATTATCCGTGGGTCTCCTGTTGGCTTTCTGGGCTAATATAGGACTACATGAAATCTAATATAATCTTAAATAGAAGTCCTATACATAAGTTATGATTCACTTTAGGTAGCTCCTAATAGTTTATGATGATCTTATGAGCAAAATTTAATATAAACTACTAAGCAAATCATTCTTAAATCAAAGTAAAATATTCAACAGTCATTCAGTAATAACGTGTTATGGTTCCTAATGGCTCATACAAGTCTTACTAATATGTTTAGTGCATAACAGCAAAGCCATAAAGTAGTAGTCACTTGTAAAAGGTATTTTTCAAGGGATTCAGCAATAAAGGCTACTGTTTAACAAGCAGGTGTCCAAAGCTTTGATAACTATTATGTTAGTAAACCCAATGGTTAACTTTTACTTGCCAATGTAATGCTTCTCACACCTGGTTGCATCACCCCATTCCCTACAAGACTCTCTTCCAGACATTTTTCACAGAGAAAATAAACTAAGGCAACATGTTGCTTTTTGAATCAGAATCACTTGTGATTATGTGATTTTTTTTAAGCACCCTAAATTATTGACTCAAGTGCTATGCAACTTACAGCAACTAATACACAAAGCTCAGTTACTTTTAGGGATACTATGAGTTAAGAAGTATTTCATATGTAACAGACTTTGATAGATTAGGAATTTAGCTAGATGATGGTTTCCTCCTATGAATTCTCCAGTGGAGATTATTAAAGAAAGTCAGAACGTGATTGCAGTTAATGCAGTAAAGAGCACTGTTATACAGGAATGGCTGCAAAAGAAGAAAAGAGATTTCAGTATAAAACTGAGCTCAGTTTTGAAGGTAGCATAGCCACATAGGGATACATAGCCAAGGAGTATGGTGGGTTTGGTGGATGGAAAAGTACTAAAAGAAACATTCATAGTAAAAGGAAAGTGTTAGTTAAACTGCCTTGACAAAATTCCTGCTGTAGTCAGACCGGTAAGATCAGATACCAAGCCTGGAGATGAAGATCAGGTATCAAGGGTAGAGAGTCTTTCTTAAGACCCAGAATATATGAAATACATAGAAAGATAGCTTGAGTCTGGGATTTGCATTGGTGACTAGGCATCAACGTCAGCTTTCTTTATCTTTTGGCAGTCTCTGATTCCTTCTGCAGAAATACCAGAAGCCTGTCTGTACAGAATTATGTGGTGTTGATTGTAATGCTGATTTTGGCATTAATGTTATTTTTAAAATTACCTCTTAACCTCTTATTTTATTAACTTAAAGTCACTTGGGGTTGAGAAGGTCCGAGTTTTGAACTGTATAATTCAAATACTACAACTTGTGGCCCAAGATTTAAAACATGATTAAATCAGATAATTTATTGAAATATCTGACAACTAAAATGATCATTTAGACTATCATATTTTCTATCAACTGAGTGAATTTTAAATATTAGGGAAGAAATTTACTGTGAATATAAGTAAGCACGTTATTGAATGAAATAGTTAAATCCATTGATTCTTATTTTGCGGCACCAGGGATTGAACTCATGACCTTGCGCTTGCCGGGCAGGCGCTTAGACTGCTGAGCTAGATCCCCAGCCCTGTTTTTGAGACAGGGTCTCACTATGCTGTTCAGGCTGGCCTTGAGCTCACTGTAGCCCAGGCTGGTCTCAAACTCACAACGATCTGCCTGTCTCAGCCTCCCGAGTGCTAGGATTACAGGCGTGAGCCACCACGCCCAGTCCATTGATTCTTCTTATATATTTGAATATATGGTTAAATGTAAGAATCAATTTGGGGAATGAGAAAGAAGGGATAGCATTAGTGTTTGATAGTCCATTAAAAAAGCATAACTGATGAAAAAAGGGGATACTGCCTATGGATCAAGACCTGTAACACAGTTAAATGCAGCAAGTGTTTACTTTAAACAGTTCGACTCATTTGAATATGAAACATATTACTGTACTTTCAAGCAATTTATCATCAACTTGGGAAACATTTTAAACGGACACAATGTCAATGCTGTCTAGTAAGTTAATGATAGCAGTGTTAGAACATCATGGCTTTGTACAGAGAACTTTCATGAAATAAGATGAAACAGTTTGTTAAAATATTGAATAAGAAGAAATATCATTTGAACCAAATGATAACACGTGGGCCTACCAGGCAGCGTTTTTGTATAAGAATGGAATCCTCTCTAGATTGTTTGAGAAGAAAGGAATTTGTCATGGACCATTACATGATGTTCAACCACGGTGTCTGTGGATGAAATGAGCCATGCTCTCTCTCAGTTACCAGAACAATTTTGCAAGCCATACAATAGGACTGGGCAACTGGTGAGGTTGCTATGCCAGGAATCCTGACAACCCATCTGGAGAGCTGAGCGATTATTGCTGCATATGTTAACTGCAGATCTATGCTCTGCTGCTACAGTCAAGGAACCGCCCTCATCAGAAAGCTGAAACTGCTTTCATCTTACTGCAAAATGGGCATTTCATATTCGGTCACTTTTGCTTCCTTTAGTTGATTCACTGCTGCACCCAGAGCTTGCATTGTCTTAGACCTGTGTGAGAAGCAAGGGAGCTAAGGACATGTTCCTTGGTGTTCTAGCTTCTGCCATCCAAGAGGACACACACATGAGAGAGAGAGGCTGTGATGGGTGGTGAGCAATACACACACTGGATGATCCACAGGGTCAGGAGAGGGGGACCCACAGAGCAGAGCAGCATCCAGCAGGGGTGCTGAAAGAAGCAACAGGATGGAATGTGCAGAACATGGAAGCGGTCACAGTACGGCACAGAGGATAAAAGAGGAACTGAAAGCTCTACAAATAAAGTAGGGAGACAGAAGTTATAATGCAGAGCAGCCACTGCTAAAACAGTGTTTTGTTCCTTGGTTTGATGAGAATGTTCTTTTTTAGAATAGACAGTATGTAAAAGACATCATTTGTGCTGAGATCTTGAGTATCCATTAATGGTTGGGGAAAAAAAAAACCTTCCACATATTTAGTCTGATTTTGGGGCACCATTCTCTTAGTAACATTTCATATGACTGACACAACTGAGAATAAATTATTAAAACCTAATTTGGAAATCTGGTTTTAAGAAGAGCCATCTTCTGAGTTTTAATACATGCATAGATTCCTGCTTGTATTTCAAAGCTAATCTCAGATTTATAACTTTTTTCAGCTCCATAGAACTACAATAAATACTTTTAGAAGACAACAGTAGAGTATTCAGAATATATTTTTAGAAATGTAAGGATATTGAAAATATACGGGGTCCACTAAAAAATGTGTACACAATTCAGGAAAATAAAAACATGAATATTTTAAGGCAGCCAGATACTGACTCCAGATAAATTGGCAGCTTTGTCCCCATGCACATTAGGATTTCCAAGATGTCTCAATAAATTTAGTATTAAAATATTTATACAAGGTTTTTTTTCCTAAAGCATGTATATATTTTTTGGGCAGACTCTGTGCAAGAATATGAAATGTCAACAGACAACTAGGAAAAGGAACCAGGTTGAATTCTTAGAACAGAAGAATATATTAGTTAAAATCCATCTCACTTCTGGCTAGGAAGCAGCAGGTTATGGCATACTGTTGTAGTCAGGGTTTACAAGGGGATAGATTTAATACAGGATACATAATATACAGAATTATTTTATAATATTCACCCAAAATGTCAAATGCAGAAGAGTGCAGGAGATCTGTCCAAGCACTAGAGACCTAAAGAATCCAGCTGAGGGTCTGGGTCCCACAGCAGTGTCCTGCATGACTTCAGTTGAAGACCTAGAGCCCATGGCAATGCCCACCCCCGTGAATCCAACTGGAGGCCTAGAGTCCACGACAGTCACTTATGCAAGTCTGTATCAAGGACGTGCACTGGCAAGGCCCAAAGGCCAGCAATGGAAGCTAGAAAGTCTGTGCCAGCAGGATGCAGGATCTGTGCCAGCAGCCTGAGGGATCTGCACCAGAGCCAGGAAGCAATGCTCAAAATGAGAACCAGAGCTCTTGAAAAGAATCACAGCCGTCTTCAACAACAGCGAGGACCTGAGTTCCTCCAAGGATGAGAACAGTTGAGTTAATACCAGGAAATCCAGTGTGACGAGCTTCTCCAGGAGGATCTACAACACACCTCTTCCTCTCAGTTCTTTCTCTGCTGCTGGCTGTAACCCTCAGGTGGGCCTTCCACAGCAGAACCACGCTGACTCAGTTCAGCTGTGTGTTACAAGTTGACCATAATTAATCTACCGCACAGACTATTGGTCCCATTACACATATTATAGAAGCAATGCTTTTAAGACATCAGAAGCCTGAAGAAGCCAGAAAGACTAGCTTGATTAAAACTCTAGAGCAGAAAAATCACATTCTGAGATGAGTGGGAGCTGACTCCTCTCTTCCTGAGGGCATTTCTTGACTCTGAGTTTAAGTTAAAGATCTATCCCAGGTTCCACTCATGTCTACCACTTGGAGTTTGTGCTTTTCGTAATCATCCCCTTGGAGCGTGGGCTGACTTTACTGACTTTTTTCCACAAAAGAAAATACATGATTTGCCTTCTGTGATGAGGGTGCTATGGAAAGGTGATTCTATTTCAAGTAATTTCTTGCCCATCCTCTGAGAAGCCAGTTGCCGTGTATTGTAAGTTAACTTTTTAAACCGCTAAATCTTAGAATGCTTTGATACGTAGCAATAGACAGTTTATCAAAAGGACAGCAACTCTGAAGCTGAATACAGTTTATAATAGAGTCTCAAAATGTATGAAACAAAAATTACGGAACAAAAAAATCTAAAGAAGCCACAGTTACATCTGTAGTTCCACTCTCAATAGGTGACAGAAAAGCTGTGTAAAAAAGTCAATAACACCACACAGGACTGCAGCAAAAATGTTGACCTAATTTACAATTGTAGAACAGTGTACTCCTAAACAAGTGGAATGGTTATCTTTATACAGTGAGCACGAAAAATTTAAAATGATATGTTTTGACATAAGACAAAGGATTCTAATCCTACAAAGAACTTTTTAGGCAAACATGTAATTATACTGAGTATTAAAGACGGAAAGTCATTTTTGAAGACCAGCAAATATTTAAAAACTAGGAAACACGCGATGAGTTAAAGAAGACATAAAAACAGAAATTGTGATGTATACTGAACTGAATAAAGATGAAAGTGAAACAAATGGAAACTTGTGCAATGGAGTGAACATTTTTTTTGATCTACACATGCTTTAATAAGAAGCAAGATCAGTAACCAACTCTCTGAATCAGGAAATTCAGGAGACAAGAAACAAATTACACTTTATATAGACATAAGAAAAATGCTTTTAAATATGAGAACAAAACTTTTGAACTATAACACAAAATTGGTTGTGATATGATGCATATATGAAATGAAGTATTGCACAATACAGCAATTAAAACATTCATTTCTTTGCAGCTCTGTGAGAGCTTTCTCAAGATGGATTTTGTAATATCAAGTTCATTTATTCAAATTTAATACTGCTTGCCTTTAGATAGTGTTAATGACAATGATGTAATTTGGTTTAATGAAATAATAAGGGAGTAAAAAATTCTACCTATTTTTATCAGTGAAATAAAACAGAAACCATTTATGTCAAATTTGAAATCATGATAGCTAGCATACTCAGAACTGCTAATACGAAAAGCACTCCATATGGTACTTGTGGGGTACAGTTATGGTAATGTCAGAAGGAAATGAGTAAGTTTATAATAAAGGGTGTCTGAAAATTAATGAATAAATGCTAGGACAGTAAAAGGAAGAAAAAAGTGAAAATTTAATAGAGTATAAAAATAAATATTTAAGATCATATTATTAAACTTACTCTCAAATATAAAGTAAAAATAATGAATCAATTTCTGGCAATTTTCATCAAGGGAAAATAAGTGATGGTGAAAATAAAGTCCACGAGGAATGAACAAAGTACAGACTGCCAGATACTGTGGAGGTGGCTGTGGTAAAAGAGTTCATTAACTGGATGTCATTGTGGAAGAAAAAGCAAATTATGATGTTATGCGAAGCATCACAAGTAAAGAGAAACATAAGCAAGCGCTAGCTGACTTTATGAGACTCACGTAAGAACAATCAGAAGCAGTCAGTCAGGTGTTCTGGGATACAAACAACACAGGGAAACAAATGCAAAAGTATAATCAGAGTATTAGCTACTAAATGCAAGTTATTGAAAAATAATAATAAATCCTGACCAAGTTAGATTTGCTTGTGGGAACACATTCACTATATAGTAGAATACTGGAAAGAAAATAAATTACATTGTCCTTATTTTCACATGGTATAATAATACAAGTAGAAATCTAGATGTATAATTAGGATTACATGAGTTAGCAAGGTTTGGACAAAAATTCAATATACAAGTTCAGTCATATTTTGCTACCCAGAAAAATAGAAATATAGTTTTTAAAAATCAACATTTATTTTGGCAACTAAAATTTTTGTAATACTGAGGAATCAATCTAACAAAAGTGTATATTTTATGAATTTTAATTATAAGAAAATATTGAAAAAGCTCTGAATAGTTTGAGTTTTATAAGTAGTAGAGAAAAAATATGAGAATGTGGATAAGCTACTTGACCAAATAACTATTTTTCAAAAAAATTCTCAATACCACCATAAATTAGGGAATGAGAAATTGATACCAAAGTGAGATACTGTTTAACCATCACACTGGCAGAAATTTAAGTGTAACAAATACAAAATGTTCATTTTGTAAATTTGTCAAAATATTGTGGAAAATTGTTTGGTATTACCTAGTAAAGTTGAAAGAAGTTCTTACCTTTAAAACAGCAGTTAGCTATAGGCCCAAAGTGATTCTTGCAAATTTTCAGAAGATAGAGATAATTATGGTTAAGCTATCCACATAAAGTCAAATATAAAGCAATTCAAATATTTATCAAGTACATCAATTTAATAATGAAAATTGTGTGTGTTCATTAGTGAAACAATATACAGCAAAGGATATGGCTAATCAACAGTCAAATACACTTAGGAATTATATATATCAATAATGATTAATCACTCATTATGGGAAGAATTTTTCTTTAACAACCACAGTGGAATAGGAATTTTTAGAAATATGACTTGCACTCTTAATTTCACAAATGAAATTATTGTCTTTAGTTTTAATTAGTTGAAAAAATTTAAAGTAGCTTTTATCTCTTTTACTGAGAGTGCATTGATACTTAGCCCTCTTGTTTTAACCCTTGTACATTTTACAAGTACATGAAGAAAAATTGTGGTGAAGTGATATGATTGTTGTATCTTCTAATTAAAGTCAATGCTCAGTTTAGAGTGATCTTTCCTGATCCAAGGTTAAGTACCCCATTTACAAAATTATGCTGGTACAAATGACATGATTGGAAAACCAATAGGAATTGTATTGATTTGGACGTATGTATTTAATAAAATATATTATTTTAACTTGAGTCAAGGTAATTTTCTGGCTGTCACATTTGTTCTCAAATAATGAATATGTATGATTGAAAATTAGATTTTTGAGGAGATATTAAATCTTATTATGCCTCAGTAGTATTATGTTAGCAGACTAAGAGTTTTAAATCGTACTTTTGGAAACCTTTATTCAAAATTCTCACACAATTTTAATGTACATTTCTGAAAATATTTTGTGACATCATACATTTTAAAAATATTTGTCTTACTTTCTTTTAATATCTTTTTCACTTTGAGGTAATTATCTTTGATACCTCTTCCAACTTTGTTAGTCAACTGATTTCTTTTATGAACAGACTATATTTTTATCTTAGTCTGTCACTCTATGAAGGAGTTTAGCTACTAATATTTTTGATATGACCTTCTATTAGTGTTTATGCTTGACTAACCACTTAATTCTTCATTATTTCTTTCTTTATAGTATTGTAACTTTTTTATCTTTTAAATACATTTCATTTTTATTCTTAATAATCAATAATTAATTTGTTAAAACAACTAATGTGTTCTCAATTTTGATTTTATGCAATAGCTTATGAAAGTCCAATAATATGCCTTTTTCTTTATTCTAGAATAATCCCTTCCTCATGCATTTGTCTTCACTGAATTCCTACTGCTCTGGTTTATTTCCTAAGTATCTTCCTTTCCGTATCCAATGACCACCTTTGCATCTTCTGCGATCCTTAAGTGTAGTTTCACATATTTCTTTCTATCTCAGCAAAAACTTGTAAACACTTCCAGTTAGCTCTGGCATGAAGTACAGTCCCCACCACAACATTCAAGGATATTTATGATCCTGGGACAAATTACTTTTGCACTGTAAATCACCCTACTTCCCTTCATGCGTTCAATATCTGAGCAGAGAAAACCTCCCAGCACTGTCCACATCCTCCCTAACATTTCCAGTCTTTGTCCTTCTTCATGCCCTTTCTGAGCCCAAATTCTCTCCCTTATTTCCATTCTCTCTGTTCAATCCATCTTTCCTTCAAAATCAACTCAAATAGTCATTTCCTATAAATCATAGGAGGTAAAATAACATGAGTTGTGAAATAAGAATAAATTATTTTGAAGTTACATCCATCTCTTGTTTGTTATGTAGATTTACCTCAGGAAATCCTTATTAATAAAATAAGTTTTACAGCTTTCTTTATATGAAGTGGTTTGATTTTAAACAAGAAAATATATAATTTACGTGTACCTGGAGCATCATAAGAATTTGGTATATAGAAATCTCTGATTTCCTTAGCTAGAAGAACTATCTTCTCCTGAAAACACCTGTGAATAAAAACTAATATCACACTTTTAGTTCATAAACCAGATCATCTTTTTAGTTTATGTTTGTTGCTGTATTATTTGCAGAACTGGATTCAATGTATCACACTGCCCAGCAGTCCCATCTCAACAATGCCTTCAATAATTCCCTGAATACACTAGGTGCTTAATAAGTGTACTGGTTACAAGTATCATCATTTATCTTAATTCACTGAAGAATAATTTTGTTTAATACATAAATTAATAATTCAGCTAGCATTTATTTATTTAAAATACATCTGTGTTTAACTTAGAACATTAAGTAAAACATAATGTTCTGCTAGAAAGTAATTGCTATAGGATATAATTTGTATTAGCCAGAATATTACTGAATACAGTTGGAACCACACTATCCTATTGAAAATGACTTCAACAGAAGCTCATTTAGTTAGAATTATAGACAGTAGTTAGAAACAAGTTTACTGTTTTTTTAAAGGTCATCTAACCATATAAAAATAATATGTATGCAAAATAATTTAAAAGCAATAACGACACACAAATTCATTGATGAAGAAAGGTCAAGGCTATCTGATAAAATTTATGCCATGCTTCCTCAGAGAACACCGTCTTTCACTGATACGAAAGTGGAACAGGCGTGAGAGGGACGTGCTTTGAGCTGGAGTCACAGGTACGCCCTGCGGTTGTTAGATTGGAGGCGTCAGGCACAAGGATACCCTTGTCTTCCCAGAATCCAAGACCTACTTTTATGCGATCGAGCACTAACAATAACGACAGAACTGGCAAGAACACTTAGCGGGTATAAGAGGAGGTTAAATCTGGTCAAAGTGGGTTTAAGAGAGGAAGAAAAGGAGAAAGATGGGCAAAAATAAGTAAGACTGCATTGTTTGTTTTATTGCTTGGTCACAGAGAAAGATGTTAAAAAAAGTTGGTTCAACAGAAACAAAGGAAAAATATAATATGGTATTTGTAGATACGATTTAGAGCGATGAAAGTGAGTGATGGTGTCAGAGGGATGGCAGGGAGTAATTGTTGAAGATGCGATTTCATGTAGTACTGAGTAGTCGAGGACATGATGTTCATAAGATACGAGTCAAGAGCATGGGTATATAGCCCTGGGTATGGACTGGGGGATGTTCTCTGGATGCTTCATCTTTTAGGCAAAATTTAGTCTTGACTGAAAAATGTAAATAGTGGTGTAAAAATTTTGAGAAGTATATGGGTTAGTTAAGCAAACTGCTCACTTCAGCTGGAAGCATAACACCATTCTTGACTTATTTATCATCACTTAAAAAAGAATATAATATACACACCTGTAATTCCAGCACTTGGGAGGCTGAGGCAGGAGGATAGTTGAGAGTTCAAGACCAGTCTGAGCTACAAAGTGAGCTCAAGGTCAGCCTGAACTGTATAGCGAGACCCTGCCTCAAAAAGACAAAAAAAAAATAATCCATACTAATATGTATTATACTTTATTACAATTTTGGAATTAGGGGTTCTAAAAGTGGGAAGATCATTTCAGCTACCAAACAGAAAGCTTGATGTATATAAATAGGCATTAGAATATAGCAAAGTCAATGTAGAAGTATATTTTCTAAGAAAGAGAAAAATCATGCCTAATTTCATTTTTGTAGTGCATTAATATTTTGACTATGCAGGGATGCAATGGTGTAATGACTAGGAAAAACTAACACGGTATCATACCCAGCATGCCAAATAGCATAAAATATGCTATCATAGAATCATTACATTGCCTTAAAATGAGAAGTTTAATTCATTTTCATCATTTAATATCAGAATTTTATCTTCATTGTTTGTCATCTTTTCCCATTACACTCTATGTCTATCTACCCCTGCATAGAACTCAGCTCATCTTTTAGAAACCAGAAATGGGTTAGACTGTGAAAGATGGAAACGCCTTGTTCTTCACGCTGCTTTGTAAAGGTACGTGTGTGTGTGCATGGTACCCTGTTGGAGGTAGAGTTGTGAAAATTTGTTTCTGGATGAAAGTGGAGTACTATGTGGGATTGGAGGACAGATGCCAGCATGAGACTGACACCCAATGCAGGGTCTGAAAGAAAGATGGGAGTGGCCAAGGAGAGACACAGCGAGAGAGATTTTTACAGGGAAAATGATTGAGCATAAAGAAAGGGCACAGGAGTAGGGCAGGGACATCTGGTAGTATAAAAGAAAAATAGAAAGACAAAGGAACAAAGAAAGGGAATTCTCTTTAATTCTTAGGCCCCGACTCTCACTCCAGGTTTTTATTTATGTCTCACACTGCTGGCAACATTGTTAGTAACCTACATTACAGTACAAGTTGACCTAGAATTCGAATTGTTCAGAATATTTTTATAGAAATGTAAACCCTCTTATTCTCCCAGAGGAAACTTATCTGGCCTTGACTCATACCTGATTGTGCAAGTACAAAATTTTACCACAGAAATGAGCAGTTTTATTTTTCCTTTTAAAGAATAAAATTTAAAGGCTGGAAAATTTATTCATATTTGAATTTTAGAATGATGTCTATAGTGTGACAACATACAAGTTTATTGTTGCTGTGATATTTGTTATTCATACTAATTTAAAGAAATTTTGCTTTTACTCATTTCAACATCTTCCCATTTTTGTGTTTTTCTGTTCTTTTTCTTGCATGGATTGTACCATCATTACCTTCCCATTGGAAAACTAAAACAGAAGAGCCTTCAGAATCTGGTTCTAATTAGGAAACACTGCACTACAATATTGATTCTGATATGGCAAAATTTTCTGACTTGCATAACAAATCCTTCCAATAATTTAATACAACATAAGCAACTTGCAGAAGGGAAATGGGCTTTATTCATTTTGAATTTTCTAAGGCAAGTTACTGATGTGTCCTTCTGGTTACTTGGCAAATGATGATAATCAAATATTGATGATCAAATATTTAAATAGAGGAACATGTAGTGACTCTTAGGATTTGATTACCACAACTAGATTCAAAAGCATCTGGAGAATGGCACAATTTTATACATAGCTGTAACATCAATGATAGTGTTGTAGAGGCAGAATCAAGGTATTCTTTGTTGTCCTGTCTCCATGGCCAGTGTCTCTGGGGACAAAGGCCTGGATAACAAGAGAAAAACATAACAAAGTTATTGACATGCACACAGGCACAGGAGCCACACAGTGTATGCAACTCAAAAATGGCCAGATGGTAAAAGCTGAAATATCTTCTTCATTGGAGGAGGTGACTGTAGGCAATTTTAGAGGACGAGAAGATGCGTTATAGGAGAATGAGTGTAGCAGACAGTAACCTGGAGCAAAGGTCCTCTGAGCTCTAGGCATGGAATTTTATTTTCAGCCTCTTCTTATGTGATATGAGTTTAATTTGAGGCTGACTTTTGAAGTGTCAAAAAGAAGATTTGTAGGCAATCATGTTCCTGTCCGATAGATCTAGTCTTTAGGTAAATAATGGATCTTTTTGATAAATCCCCTCCCTGGGGTTTAGGGAAAAAGAAGAGACAAAGAGATTACAGGGAGGAGACGTCAGAGAAACTCTGGTTCTGAGGCTGTCACTCCAGCTCACATGTTAAAGTGCAACGCTTCTCAGCTCCAGCAGGGAACTAATGATAACTCTCGCTCACTGGAAATGGGAGGCCACCTTCACAGGGATTTGACCTCATGTGAATTCTTTGCACATGACTTTTCTTAAGGTATTAAGATGATTTTTAGCACAAAAATAAAATAGCTATTTTATTTTTTTCCCTCTTACACAAAATCCTATATTTATTTTCAGATTTTGGGGTTTGAATCCATGGCCTGGAGCATGCTGGCCATGTGCTTCACCACTGAGTCACGTCCCAAACCTCACGCTTTTTGAAACATTACTACAAATGCTGTGGGCACTTTCTTTATTGTCTGCTTTCCTGTTCCATTTGGTTCTCACCAGCTATTAATTGCCATACTTAGACTTGTCGGCTTTTTGAATGATTTCTCTGCATGTGGTGATCATAAGACATTTAGAGCTTGGGGTGGATAATTTCTCTATATCTGAAGGCTGAAAAAACCCCAGAAATGTAGCTTGCGAACAGCAGCAGTTTGAAAATATACTATTAAGAATATTTCTTAAAGATAGTCTTATGATTACTTATCTTGAAAATCATAAAGAAAAATGTGAATCCAGCTTGAGACTTTTCATGTAAATATTCCTTTGGAAAATAATAGTTTACATTCCCCCTCTATAGGACTTGGCCTCCGCAACCCCATCTCTGACCTTTGCTTGGTGAGGGAAATGGAAATACTTCTATTGGCTCACTGAATGGTAGGTTTTAATTCAAAATATATTATGAACAAAAGTGAAACTTCTTTTGTTATACCACGACTCTATTGAAAGGAATAGTATGGTTCACAGAACACGTTTTCCTACTTAAGGAAGTCATTGACTCAGTATGCAGGAACCCTTCCTCATCCAGGTGTGTATACTG